>JAKUCM010004009.1:0-103690 GCA_023374145.1 Lepidium sativum
TTTGAAATCCATTTCGAGTTTTGAAAATTCATTTTTGTTTTTATTTTCTTTTAAAGAACTTATACAGTTTGATTTTCTCTTCCCTTTCATGAATAAACTCAAATTCGTCAATTTGAAATATTGTCTTCCATACTTCAAACCAACAAATTTGAGTTCATTATTGAAAGAAAAGAGAAAATCAAGTTTAGAGGATTCTTTAAAAGGAAGAGAAGAACCAAATCAAACTTTCAAAAGTTGATTTGGCTTTCGACCTGGAGAAATTTTCGATTTAGGATTATAGGAATGTTCAATTGGCTTAGTCAACCCAAAGTTTAATATTATTTCAAAAGTCAACAATAAATTGAAAGTTTAGTTAAGCATATCCGAATTTCGTAGTTTAATTAGCCAGATTTTCTAAATGCATGTTTAAATTGAAACATCCCCTTACTTTTTTTTTTGGCCAACTGATCAATTTTTTCTTTTGGAAAAAATGTCAATTTGACCTTGTATTTATTGAAAATGGTTGATTTAACTTTGAATTTCATATTTGGTTGATTAAACCTTCAATTTTTGTTGACTTTTGAAAAACTATCAATTTTTCGTTGCTTCGGCTAATTGAATCTTTTGCGAATCTCAAATCAAAATGACTCTGAAATCGAAAGCCAAATTGGATTTTGAAAATTTAGTTCACCTTATGATATTCGTTTTGAAGAACCTCTAAGTTATATTTGCTATTTTTTTTCAAAATAAGTTCAAATTCGTCATTTTAAAATATCAAAAAAAATATTTTAAATCGATGAATTTGAATTCATTCTTGAAAGAAAAGAGCAAATCAAACTTGAGTTCTTCAAAAATAAGATAAGAAGTCAATCAGACTTTTAGAAACTAATTTTGCTTTCGATTTTATAGTCAATTTTGATTTGAGATTCGCGAAAACTTCAATTAACCGAGTTGACGTAAAAAAATTTTTTATAAAAAATTCAACAAAAAAGAAAAATAAAATAATAACCATATCTATAGTTCAAAAATTAAATCAACCATTTTCTATAAAAAAAATTGTTTAAAAGTAAATTCGAAGCCCAATAGAGTTGAGAGATGGTGGGCTAGTAATGGCCCGAGATTTTGGCTTTTAAGATACGGAGGCACGTGGTAGTCACGTGCGTTGACGTCGAGGTGGCTGGTTACCGGTGGATCTCGAATTTCTTCTCCCTTTGGCTTTCTCGAAAGCGAGAAAAACTGTCGGAGATAGAGAGAGGGAAAGAGGAAGCCAATCATCATCGCCAGTTGTCTGGTCTTCGAGATATTCAATTCCTCCGTCTTTAGAGAATTCCAGATTAAGAGAATCAGGCAGGTCTGCAATTCTCGGATCTCGAGTAAACAAATTCTGGTTATTTTAAAGTCTTCAGGTTTTGATGATCGATTGTCTGGATTTTGCAGAAGTTTCTATAATTTCTTCTGTGATTGTGGTGGTGGTGGTATTTGGAAGGTTATTGGATATGGCGCAGGAGCAGGAAGGAGCGGGTGGTTTGAGAAAAGTGAGCCGAATGATTCCCCCGTCGCTGCCCTGGCCGAAAACGCAGCCGGCGATAGCGTGAAGAAGAAGGAAAAGGGATTCTTTTCTCGATTATGGAATGGGATATTTAGAGTTAGAGACGACGATTTTGAGAAGAGACTTCAATATATCTCAAGGGAAGAAGCGACTGTTTTATCCAGGATGAAGCGCAGATCGATTACATGGAGGAAACTCACGAGAAATCTAATCATGTCCTCCGTGATATTCGAGGTCAGCAATTATGTTCCAGTGGATTATGAATTTTAATTTTTTTTGTTAGTGTGTGATGATGTGATAAATATGCCTCCTTTCAGATAATTGCCGTGGGTTTTGCAATAGTGTCAACCAGAACGAAAGGTTTGGATTGGCAAATGAGGAGTTTCCGGATCTTGCCGATGTTTATCTTACCTGCTTTGTCTGCTCTTGCTTATTCTTCAATTGTTAACTTCTCTAAGATGTGTGAGTCTTGTATTTCTCCTTCTTTTATATGCTCATTTTATGGTAATATGTTGGTGTATTCTCGTAGATTCAGTGTTTCTTATCGTGTCTCTGTGTGAAAATGGTTTTATAGTTGACCGTAGAGATCAAAATACCTTGGAAAAGCTTCGAGCAGAAAGACTGGCTAAAATCAATGAGCTTAAGGAAAGAACCAATTATTACACCACACAACAACTTATTCAGGTGAGATTGTAGTTTTCAACAACGAGATTTTTGTAGGTGCAGCTGTTTCACACGACAGCATTTTGGATAATATAGTTTTCTGCTGTTTTATTACCGGCTTGTGTTCCAATATATGCTGCCGGTTTTTACTTTCTCTTATTACTTCGATGAAGTAATGATGCTTTCAAGAGTTATCATGGTTACTGGATAGTAATTTGCTTTAAAGATTCTTCTCCATTTTATGGTGTCATGATGATTATCAAAAGGAAGTTGGAATCTTAGTGTGGCATTTAGAATTCATTGTATGTATTGCCATGGTGATGTGCGTGCATCCTTAATATTAGCAATAAACGACATAAACAAGCTGTTTTGTACTTTTATACGTGTAGCATAACTTTTATACCCTATATTTAATAACTCAGAAAGAAATGAATTTAAGTTTGTCACTCTGACTTGAGGAGTTTAAATACTGCAAGTAGAGTTGGGTGCTAACGTAAACCTTTTGATGCAGAGATATGACCCCGACCCAGCTGCAAAAGCAGCAGCTGCAACAGTTCTGGCATCCAAATTGGGTGCTGATTCAGGCTTGAAAGTATTTTTGGGAGATGAATCCCAACCTGATCCATCCTCAGGCAAGAGCAATGACATGGAGATTAGCCAATCACGAGGGTTGAGGAATCGAAGACAACCAAATACCAGACCTCACAGTTCTGGGGGCACACCTGCACATTATTCTGATGACGAGTCTCACCATTCTGGAATAAGCGAGAGATTTCCAGGCACCGCTGAGCAAAACCAGCAGATAGTTGCGGAGCATTACAGTCCTCAGGGATATGCTGCTCATGATGGCAGTTGGATTTCACGCATCGCAGCTCTCCTAGTGGGCGAAGATCCCACACAATCTTATGCGCTCATTTGTGGAAACTGTCATATGCATAACGGTGAATGGATCTCTAGGAATCATTCTTTTTATCTGTATCTTTTACTATATGCTGGTCCTAAAATAATCTTGCGATGTATCATTATTGTGCAGGACTTGCTCGGAAAGAGGATTTTGCATACATAACATACTATTGCCCTCACTGTCAGGCTCTGAACAAACCTAAGCATTCAGAAGAGAATACACTTACTCCTTCTGTTCCTGCCTTGGCTGTCACAGACTCTTTGACTTTGATGGAAACCAGCGAAGTGATTAATAGCAGCAGCTCGAGCAGTGAACACGGAAGTAGCCCCATTCCAGATATAAAAGAGGAAGCTACAACTACTGAGACCGAGACGCCAAGCTGAGGAAGATCCACTGAGATAAAGAAGAAGGCTTTCTTTTGTTGAGGCTACGCAGAGAGTGAGAGAGTGAGATTGTGTGTGTGTGTTTGTGGATGCGAGTTCTCCTTCAGGTAATTTTATGATATGAAGCTGCTTACAGTTTCGATTTTGGTCTTGTTCCTATACAAGACAATAGGGTTTTGATTGGTAAATATGCGATGTTTCTAATGTCTTAAAGATGATTGTTTTATACGTTTTGGGGGTTTAAATCTTTTTCTTTTTACCTTTACAGCTTGTCTCTGTTTTTGTTATTGTATTCCCTCTTGTATTTGGATCATTTTCCATATTAATACTACGAGCTTACAGTTTTATTTTCAACAAAATTGAATATACAATCGTGGACGCTGTTTGTGACCAAATTGTGCGTTTTCATTGTTTGTTTTTATATTTTATTAGTTCATGATATGAAAGAATATTGAGAACGAAATCTGTAGTACAGAAAGCAAAACGGATACGAGAGATTGTAGTAATTCGAATTAGGCATGGGCGTTCGGGTTTGGGTCTTTTCGAATTTTGGATTTTTGATTCTATTGATATAGGATTCATTCGGATATTTTTATTTTTCGGGTCGGATTCGGTTCGGGTATAGATCGGGTTCGGGTTCAGGTATTTATATATAAATCTATATAAAAATTTAAAATAAGTAAATATTTAATAGAAATAAGTTTGTAAAGACTTAAAATTTAATAAAAATATTTCGGGTACCCGTTCGGTTCTTAATTCGGTTTCGGTTCGGGTTCGGCTTCAATTTTTCGGATATATAAATATAGGACCCATTATGATACGATCCCACAAAGGAATCAATCCCAATTTCGTCACTTGGAGGATATGGAGTTGGGATGCTCGACTTTGAGACGACAAACGAACTTAAAGACGAGTTGAATGATGGATATCCTTGGGTTAGAGACGACACACGACTCAAACACAAGATGGTGGAATGATTGACGCCACAAAAGGTTGCGGAAGACCCTTTGATAAGTCGGAAAAGATCAATAATCGACAAACAAAAACTGATCCATGAATCTATGCTTAAAAGAGGTTTTTTTGATAAAAAAGATAGATTATCTTTTCTAATGGAGGCCACAAAAATATATAGGAGAGGAAGAAGAAGAGGTTTGGACATTCCCAAGACAACCTAGGAAATACAAGGAATAATAAATCTGTCTTGGAAATGCAATATGCATTAATCACTTCTTTGACTCCTCAAATGACCCTTGGAGTCTTAAGCCACGTTTTTGGACCTCTTATGGGCTTAAAACTCATTAACCAAAAGAGTCCCTTGATAGTGTAGCCCAATTACCTCATTAAAAACCTTAAGAAGAAAACCCAATGGGATAAAACTCACTTAAGGGAAAAAGAGTCTTCTTGAATACTCATCTCAAGCATCAAGGTAGGAATGTGTTGCATGGGTTCACTCTTCTTCTTGGTTCCATAGCCATTTCCACGTTCCAATGGTGCTGAAGTTGAACTCAAATTCCACCGATCGATTCTTGAGCTTGATAATAAAGTGGAGCTTCCCATGATCATATCACATTAGAATATTTTTCTCGGGTTCGGTTCGAGTTCTGTTCTTTTTTTCTGGGTAAATTCTGATTCAAGTTTCGGGTATTGATTTTTATGCCCAGCCCTAATTTGAATATAAATTTGTAAGTACAAGTTTTTCTTGTAATAAATTGTTGTAGTTATGTTCACATTTGTTTTTTTGTAAATTAATTGTGATGGCAACAAAATTAATTGAGTTGAGTAAGTACACACGTGGAAGAGAATCAACGCTATGTCTACTTCGGAGCACATCCATCAATGGCGGATAGAGAGATTTATGAGTTACTGACGGAGAGAACTCAACTCGTCGCTAATCCTTTCCGTCGATGACGATGAACGTGCAAGAGCGAAGCGATAAGACTGTTGTTGTAAAAAGAATCAACTTTTAAGGATTAAAGTTTCTTCATTTTATGACCCTTTTGGTTCCTTAATTCTCCAAGAAAAACATTCATCGAGAAATGGATATTGGAATTACTTATGGTTGGCGAACTTTAGAAAGCTCTGGATCTTTCCTGGGTTTGCCTAGAATCTACCCTAACTCGATCCTCAGGTCTTTTTACTTTCTTAGTTTATCTAATTTTCTTTGGTTCATTGAATTGATAGGTTAAGAGCTCTGTTTCAGGCAGAGAATCCATGTGCATAATGTTCGTAGTGTCAAAAGAGTAATGATCATCTCTAGTTCAAAGAAAGCGAATCTCTCTGCTTCAAGGAAGCAGAGAATTAAACTACAGATGAATGGAGAAAAGAATCTCACTTTCAGTGAGTTCCTGAAACAGCCATCTGGCATGGAAGCTGTAATCAACGCTAAAGCTTTGCAGAGTTATCATTTAGTTGAGGATAGTGATAATACTTACAGGTTCTTTCTTTAAATCCTCTTGTATCAATTTTAATAAGACACTGAAAGTTTCTCTCATACTTGTCTGGCATGAAGAGGGTCTTTATCGCTTTGATTAATATATGTAGCATTTAAGTATGCTCGATGGCTCTGAACAGCTTGGTGTCAAATGTTTCTAGTCTGTTAGCAAAACTGTATGGAAATATGCTTTTCTCTGGAAAGGGAGATAGTAAATCTTTGTCTTACAGTGCAGATGTACATTGCCAAAAGTTCAACTAATGAGCTTTGAAGTTTTTCCAGTACTGGTTTTGAGGGTCTCTCCCACTCAGGAAGAGTGTACAGTGGAGCTGCTTTCCTGCAAGGTTCAATGAGGAAGACCCACTTTCAGGTTATTCAAGTGTTTCTGTGGTTTTCCTTATACTGAAGAATGTTTTGAACTGCTGTCTTGCAGTTGGAGGGCTCAGAGATTTTGGAGAACCAAAGGCAAATGTTTTCAGGTAACTTTTTTCTTGTTCACAAAGTACTTGGAAGCCGAGGTTTAGAAGGCTGATACAAGTGTTTTTCCCTTTCTGGTTCGCAGCGGTTATGACAAATTGCATGACTTGGAACACGGAAATTCCAGAGCCATTTTTGGAGGTTGACGTGAGATTGGATGTCACTCTAGAGGTTGTCTATTGCAGTTCAGTTTCTTTAGTTCATTAGTAACTTCGTTCTCGTGCAGTCCTCTGTAGCCAGAAAATCATATACTGCACAATGATGGGTCTTCTGAATCCATCATTGTGTATAGGTCATACCAACTTATGACTTTCATAGCTTTAATTCTGCTTTTCATAATGACCTCCTTGATTCATGGCAGATCTCAACACAGCCATTCATAATGCTTCCAGTATCAGCTGTTGAAGTACCTGGAAATCTGTAAGTACACATTTATTGTTCTCTTCACCTCTGCTGCTTCCTTGCTAGAAATGTTGAAGCAATGTTTATAATTGATATGATGATGACAGAGTGACGCAGACACTGGTAGATACACTCGTACCTCGTCTACTTCAGCAATTACTTGAAGATTACGACGAATGGATTCTAAAACAACAACAAAACACCTTTTAAGCACTACTTAATCTATTACCGATGTATTGGTATTTGTTGTTCTGTTTTGGCCGTTTGAGACTACATAACTGTAACAGAAACAGCTCTATATTGAAAGTGCAGAGGTAACGACATTACTGCCGAAGTACAAACTCCTATAAGGTCAACAGCGATTGGATTCACTTGTAAACTATGTCTTAATGTCAACACAAAAATACAGCACAATGAGGTACATAACATCTTCTACATCAGTCGAAATCTCTCTTTTCTGTATCCACTAATCCTAAAGACCAACCCAGTAAGAACGGCCATTGGTGTTGTGCACTGGAGATGGCGTAGGCGAAGACACCGTCCATTCATACCAAACCTGAATCAGAACATCAGCTGATCAATTATAAGTTCTCTAAACAAAGAGAGTTGTGTATAACCTTTGTGATTTTTAGACTCTTTTTACCTTTGAGGAACCAGAACACCTCCAAAAGTGTACTTCTAATGGAGTGTCAGGGTGAACCTCCACAGGCTTCCTCAAAGGAAAAAATATCGGGAACCTGCCAAAACGAACATGATATAATATCAGTTTTTCTTAACCATGAGGCCCTACATGAGAGAGAGATTAAACTGGCTAGAGCCATTATAAATCAATAAGCCATTACCAGCTAAACATGTTTGGTGTTGCTGTCGTTGGCTCGATCCCAAGATGGACATCTTTATAAAGGACGGAATCAAAATAGCCAGCGAATCCTGTTTTTGTTGTTATGAATAATGACAGTACATTCAGTTTTATATTAGGAAAAATAGATAACAAATCCCAATATAACAGATAGAAGAATAGAAAAGAGAGTACCATGCACTAGGGCTGAGCCAGCATCGCTTGGTAGACTGAATTGAAGCTTTTTGTAGCGTTGGTTGTTGGCTTTAGTTGAGAAGTTTGGGTGAGTAAATGTGAAAACCTAGTTAAGATAAAACTAAAATTCTTGAGATTGAGTGATCTCTTGAGCTTTTTGTAGCGTTGGTTGTTGGCTTTAGTTGAGAACTTGCATGAATGTATTCAAAGAGAATGCTTTTAACTATTAAGAAATCCTGAAGAAAGAGAGAGAGAGAGAAAGAGAGAGACTCACAGATTGGGAGGGAGCAAGTTTTGCTACGCTGTGCAGTTTGACAACATAAGCAGTTTCAAAGTGCGAAAGATCTTTGTGAGCCTTGACCTGCCAAACAGTTAAAAAAGACTTTAAAAAATCTTGTGGAGAAAAAACACATACAGTACTTAGAAGTTAGAACTTTACGTCGTTGTAAAGCTTCGACGCTGTTACAGGCTGTATGAAACTCGTATACCTACAAAAGTAATGATGATATGATCGGTCAGTTAGAGAAACACAGAAGAAGAGTTTTTTTATAGAATCTCAACTAAGCGAAGTAGTATACATACGAGGATGGTATTGAAATTCCATCTGGCTTCAGAAACCTTTGGGCTCCATCAAGACACTCCGGAGAGAGTTCGTTGTCTCCAAACGAACCGAGCAATTCGCTAACCTGCATAGCAGAGGCAAATGAGAATTAGATGAACTGTACAATGTCAGTATAAGTCATGGCCACCAAAATCCGTACATACTGACCAATATATCAGCTTTCTCAGGAGCAGTCCATAAACGCATGTCACAGGAAATTATCGTAACAATGCCTTCCCATCCTTCCATCTTAACCAAATTCTGTGGGAAAGGATAACAATGCTCTATGAGTTACTGAATAGCTATGCTGTATGTCTGAATGAAATCACCATAAACCTAGCCATGTTTTATGTGGCTCGATTGCTGACAACTCACATGGAGTGTCACAACTGCATTAGGATTTTTTTCCACTGCATAAACTTTCAACTTCCGATCAGTTTCTTCAGCTGCCTGGGAAACCAATGAACATGATAGAATCAGAAAAGAATGAATTTCAAAAGTTTCTTGTGATCAGCATGGAATCCCATAAGAACTTTACCTGTAACGATGCCCTCACAAGAGGCCCTCTTCCTGCCCCCACAACCATCAAGACCTACAAATTAAGAGTTTAGTCCTTTTGAAGTATTTCATAAGAATACCACAAATAAGAAAATGCCACTTCGCGAGCTGTGAAAGCAAAAAAGTTGATATTTGACATACAGTAGTTAACTCGGATGCTTTCTTATCAGGGACCCTGTCCACCAAGGCTTTGGCAACTGCCCTTTGATACTAGCAACATAAAGATGGACGAAAGTAAGGCATGATTAGAAAAACCAACAACGCCAAAAATTGGTATGATAATGGATTGGTTAACATGATTTATCCATCACTCTGCTCCGCTCAACTATGCAAAACAGATATATAAGAGGGAGTATCCAGAAAAAAGAGGTGTTCAAATTCATAATGTAAAGGAATTAACTAATGCACACAACATACTTGGATGTATTTAACAGAGTCTCTCTCAAATGTCTCATATGTTTGTGCTTCAAGGTTATCCATCAGAGGCTGTATTAAAAAATAAATTAAAAATAAGTAGAACCTCTTTAAAGTAAGAATGAAGTAATCATGACAGGTATTATGATAAACAAACAGAGATCAGTATTACTTATGAAGAGAGACTAACCTGCAGGGGTGCCTGCAAAAAATCCCTGTAGCCCAGCTGTAAAAAGAGTAAGATTATGGAAAGAATTGAGTTTGTTTCTTGCTGATTGCATCTAGTGATAGAACAAAAAGATCTGAGACAAAAGGATCCAGCAAAAGACCTCGATGCGTTCCTGTTCAGGAAGTGGTTCCATCTTTTGAAACATATAAGCAACATAATCCAAATATGGCCGCAGAGGATGCTTCGGTGTACCTGATAACCAAAATATAGACAAAGTTATATGCAAACTACAATGCCCAAAAGATTTTCACAACAGAAAACAAGCCCAAAGGCTTGTAGCTAATTGTCAGAGGACAAAAGAAGATATATACCCTCCGTGTTAGAAGCCTTTGGAATACTATGAACAGGCTTTCCAGAAATTACAACCTGTAATGAGAGGATCGATGATAACGACCACAGGTGTGAGTGACATCTCTAATTTCCGAATCACAAGGGAATTTGTATATAGTGTTCTATACAACGAAGAATGGGATGGTTATTACTTGAGCAGCATGATCAAAAAATCCTGTTATTAACTTTTGGTGGCGTTTTGACAAGCACGGATAGCCTCGAGCATTTGTTAAGAAAGACTGCAAACCCGAATTAGAAGCACTCTATGAATCATAAGAAATCAAAGTCGAGTTTTAACAATGTGGCAAAAGGTGAGGCACTTACATCAGTGCTTAGTATGGCTGCTCTCACAGACTCTCCTATCCAGCGTCCTAGTGAAGCTTCAGAGGGTAGTGTACTCCTAAAATTAAAAAAGATTATATTTGCAGAAGAAAAAAAAGACTTTGGGTCCACTTTTCCAAAGAATAATCATGATATTCTCAAAACTCACAGAACATCAAGAGCAACAGACAGCTTACTGTCATGCTCACAAAGAAGCCGAAACGAATTCCATAGCTCCCACGAATCATTCTGCAGAAAAGAGAGTATATATTAAAGCCATCATGACATATAGCTTCCAGAAAAAATGTAAGCACATAGGGATACTCATTTATATTTATAGGTTTAAAAGGCTAATAAACACAGGCAATAAAAATAATTTTAAGTTTGCATCAACTTCAATTCTACATCTTACCAATTCTTCTGAGGTAGCATCCATTGAATCACCGTCAGACTTCACCAGAGGAACCCTTAGCCATAACTTGAGCCGAAATGAGATTAAACAAAACAAAAGAAAGAAAAGGGAGCATATTGTTAGAAATTGATTGAAGATACTCATCTTAAATAGAAATAGGCCAGGAGCAAGAAACTCGTAGATCACCTGCAAGGTAGTCAGCCCTTGTAAGATCTGGTTCACACATCTGGCATAATTGGCACAAGATTTTCCTTTAGGAGTAGGAAGAAGGCATGCCTGCAACATATAACAAACATTAAGAAGACAATTTCTCCTCAAGCAACAGCAATCTAATACAGGAAAAGACCTGCGAGCAGACATCTCTTTACACCCAAGAAAACAAAAAGATAAGCAGGTGTGACTTCAGCCATCGATTCACAAACACCTGTAAGGATAGATGCGTAGCCCAAGCTATTTCTTGCTTCAATGTGGTTTCTGAATCCATCCGCAAGACCTCATCTTCAGAATCCAAATCTATCCACGAACTAATTTTTCCTAGAAAATGAACATTTGCAACTAATCAAAACTCATAATCCATAAACCAACACAAAAGCACAGAGGGTAATCAAACAGAATCATACCAACTACATGACTGCTCCATTGAGAAGGTGCCAAGACTAAGTCGGAGCCGGAGACAGGAAGAACCTGAGCATGTGCACCATTTCCGTCCAACAAGCTCGGCCTATACGAAGGGTTCATCTGCAGTAAGAGCAAAAAAGAATTTCATTGAAGATAATAAAAACTTGAATCCCCATGTCCACGATAATAACATACAAGGACGTTTAGACTCCAGGAAAAAGAAGAACACAAACCAGAGGAGCGAGGACATAATCGAAACCACCGGTGGAAATGTGGAAGTTAAGAAGAGTAGGAACATCGTCAGAGAAATCAGTCTCCACGCCGCAGTACCTGGACTCACTCCTCTCCCATCCTCCTCTCTCACCGAGCGGCATCTTTTCTATTTCCTCTCTGTATCGAGCTCAAAAAGGAGTGAAGAAATTGAAAATGGAAATGAACTTTTCCTTGAGCCGACGACGAAGATGAAAGGGTTTTGACAGGGTTTAGTTTTACTAATGTAGCGTTTATATTGGGCTATTCTTTATGGGCTTTCGGATTAGCAAATCTGAAAGCCCATTTATACCGTTTTGGGTCGAACGACTCGAACCGTTGCTTTGAAGCCGACTAAAGAAGATCTGACGTGAGTCATATCCGTAAAGATAAACCCGAACCACAAGACCTTTTTTATCGAGAATGTTAGTAGATTATACACAACTTATGAATCGCAATGCACCAAATCTGAAACGATAAAGCTAATTACAATTTGACAAATCAGAAAAAGAAAAAAGAAGTAGAGAACTGGAAGAGACGAATGATAGTTTCCTAATCAACCAAGCGAAATAATAAACTTAAAAAGTTAGTATACCAATAACAGTAATCATATCATTCTCTCAAGCATCAATCTTGAGATTAACATCCCTCGAGGAAGAGTTTCCATCGACGTTTCTGCCTTCAACTTCATCAAAATGGTCTTCACGGGCATTATCAGCAAGCATTAGAGCAACCAACCAGAAAAGGCAAGAGTCCAATGAAACAAAGGCACCTCCACCAAGCAGACCGGTTTTAGCCGTGGGGCAAGCAGTCTCCAAGTTGTGGTGAACATTACGGGTCAAGTGAAGTTGCTCTGTAATGGTTGGCCATAACAACAGAGACAATGCCAGTCCAGATGTTATCCTACAGGACAAAACAACCATAAGGCACAAATGAGCGGACTTTTAGGTTATTAACTGGTGAAACAAAGAATAAGATTGAAAAGGAGAGGAATTGCTTACAAGGCAATGTTGAAAAACACAGAGAAGCTGGTGCTTTTGAACAAGACAGAGTTAGGAACAGACTTTCCCTTGTAAGACATGAACAAGGATTTGTATCCTGCTACAGTGCAAGCAAGGAGAAAAGCAGCAGAAAGATATCCCAAGACAACAGTTGGATCAGATGGATATTTGCAGATAACGACTCCCTTTCCAGTTATTGGAGTCCCAGATGCGGGCTAAGGTAAAAACAAAAAGAAAACAATCAAATCACACAAATCACCATATGAAAACCACTTTACATACAATCTCCTGGAGAGATTAGTGACAATCTAGTTACTGATGAGGTCAATTGTGTAGAAAGAAAAGAGTCATAACAGTTATAGTTTCAATAGACCATCAACGTTAAGATCCCAATAATGAAGTTGTGCAACGAGTAGAGTGCGAGATCACTGTTTCATACAACACCAAGAATCACGAAGTGGTTCCCTGTGACTAAAATAAATCTACTTCCCCCATTCAGCAACGAGAAATCAAATGTAGCAAACACAGCAACCATAAACAAAAAAGGCTGACAAAAAGCTGTTGTACACAAACTTGATTGTCCCGTGATAAGAACAAATCTAACTTCATTCATCAACATGAACAAACGATAAAACACAAATACCAACCAAAAATCATCCTAAAGAAACAGAGACTAAAAACAATAGTAATACACGAAATTGAATGTTTTCTCACTGACGATACTCAACGAAGAAAGAGAAGAAGAAAAAAAGGTTGTTGACTTTTTTACCTTCTTGTTTTCCGCGATCACACCCAAGAGAAACGACACAACGCCAAACGCAGAGACGATCAACGACATCTGTTTCATACTAATCGCCATATTTTCTCTTCCGTGAACCCTAAATCCAATCACAGAGGTTCGATTTCACCAAACAGAATGAAAATCGAGTCAACGAACAGCCAATCGCGTAAAATAAATACTCACCTAGACGACGATGAATCTTCCCGAGATTAGAAATTTGCGGATAAGATAACGGAGATATTTGTTTTTAAGTAGCCAGTTGCAGATGAGCCCTAAAAAGTCACCGTGTTCACAAGTATTGTTATGGGCTCATTTAAGCTTCAGTTACCTTATAATTTACCAATTACCTACAAAGATTTCAATTTTTTTATATATATCTTCTTCAATTAATTTTTAAACCAAACATATTCGGATTACTTTGATAGTGCATATTTTTTAATTTTGTGATGCATATAATACATATTAACATTATTTTTCTATACAATATCAAGATAAATGGAATTAGCGTTGGTGGATGTCTTATCAGGTTGAACGATTCCTTTTAATTTTTGATGTGGTATATTATTTTATAATAAGTTCAACACTAATCTTAAGTTTTAGTTGCTAATCGAATTGAACATTATGGATTATGAGTTTTGATATTAGAATATGTGTTTTTAATTTAAACCAATTAACGAAAATGCACATATCTTATATATATGCAAGAAATGATCTCTTCCAATTTTGAATGGTGAGATGTTATTTTCTAATAGAACAAACGTGAATCAGACACAAAAGTAACAACAATTGATGGACCAAAATTGGACACCACTCTCTTCTACCTCTCGAGCTTTACTTGCCTTTATCACTTGGCTCTTTTCTTCTGAATTCTCATATTTAATGA
Organism: Lepidium sativum; assembly: GCA_023374145.1. Classification (NCBI taxonomy): domain Eukaryota; kingdom Viridiplantae; phylum Streptophyta; class Magnoliopsida; order Brassicales; family Brassicaceae; genus Lepidium; species Lepidium sativum. The sequence continues at coordinate 14,219 of JAKUCM010004009.1, forward strand.
TACTATTCCAAGATTTAATCAAATACAAATAAATCCAATCAAACCAACCAGTCACTTTCTCTTCTTCACTCTTATCTATCGGATATAATTGAGAAAATGACTTTTGTTGTCTGTCATATAAAGGATGACAGGTCTTCTACTTTCTTTTTAGATTACAAGTTAATGTGATATAATGATTCATTTATTTGTGGATTAGTAACATAAACTGATTTTGGTTTGACATATTTGGTTATTTGGTTTGCTATGTTGCACGTGTGAGAATTGAAAAGTTACTTGATGATAAAGGTTTATTGCCTAGTGACTGATAATGTAGTTGAGAATGTAGAAAGTCATTAGAGATTCTGTGAATATATATGTCCACCATTGGGCAATCTTTGTGTAAAAGAGTTTAAAGACATTGCATAGTTGTATTCAATACGTTTCCCTCTTGAAATTCAAGCTTTTTAAAACTGAGTGGATGTCCATAGGCCTTGGCATTTTACCCGGACCCGAAAAACCAACCCAAAACCGACCCGAAATTTCGGGTCCGGGTCTAATTCGGGTATAACCAAAACTAACCATCGAGTCTTGGTATAGAGACCCGTGAATATCGGGTCGAGTCCGGGTATTACCGATACCCGAACGGGTACCCGATTATCTGAACGGGTACCCGAATATTTCGGGTATTTTGTTTTTGCTGAGCTACTTACTTACATGGTTGTTGTTCCAGGCCAAGAGGGACTTTGTTTGTCTGTACTGCAATGAATTGTGCCATCCATGATTTGTCCTGTAGCAATCATGATTTGACGATAATCACATGCGTATGTGAAGACATACACACAGATATATGACCACAATGACAAACGACAATGAAAGTATATAAACGACAATGAAAGTATATAATCTCTAGCTAACGGTAAAAGAAAACAAAACAATGAAAGTATATAAACGACAAACTAAATATGACAAACGACAAACAATGACAAACGACAAACTATGACACAACACAAATAGTCATGGACATAATTTTCACAGATTATATAAACGACAAACTTTTGTGTCAAGTAGCTCACAAGCTCAAATTCTCAGATAGTCACAGACATAATTACACAAACATAAATACGTACTTGTTGTAGTCATTGCACTCATTCGAAAAACTTTTAAAAAACACTCTTTACCACAATCTATTTTCATTAGAAATCACTCTTTTACAAAGTGAAATATTGGATATGGCATCGTCTTCCCGTGATGAGTTAGCTGAAGCATTAAATGAGGAATTCGATAATCTATTCTACGAAGAATTGAATACTTCATTGTACTCTTATAGTGATCCTATAGCAGCTCCAAAACCGAGAAAAAAAGAATCCATATCGAAAGACACCGTGAAGAAGGACACATGAAGTTATGGAACGACTATTTCGCTGAAAATGCAACTTTCCCGCATAATATGTTCCGACGTCACTTTCGAATGAATAAGCCATTATTCATTCGTTTTGTTGATCGGCTATCAACTGAAATTCCTTTCTTTCAACAACGAAGAGATGCAACCGGAAGGTACGGTTTCTCTGGACTACAAAAATGTACTGCAGCAATTCGCATCCTCGTATATGGATGTGCAGCTGATGCAGTTGACGGATATCTCTGAATTGGTGAAACCACTTCCATGAAGTGCATGGAACATTTTGTCGATGGAATCATTTATTGCTTTGGAGATGAGTACCTAAGAAAACCCACCGCAGAAAATCTTCAAAGGCTACTCATGATTGGAGAGATGAGAGGATTTTCTGGCATGATGGGAAGCATCGATTGCATGCATTGGGAGTGGAAGAACTGCCCCACAGCTTGGAAAGGACAATATACTCGGGGTTCCGGTAAACTAACGATCATTTTAGAGGCAGTTGCTTCCCAAGATCTTTGGATATGGCACGCGTTTTTTGGTCCTCCGGGAACTCTAAATGATATAAATATTCTTGATCGTTCTCCAGTTTTTGATGACATATTGCAAGGTCGGGCACCGAGAGTTAGGTATGTAGTAAATGGGAATGAATATCGTTTGGGTTACTATTTCACTGATGAAATTTATCCAAAATGGGCTTCCTTTATCCAATCTAACCCACTTCCACAAAGTGAGAAAGCATCTTTGTTTGCAACTCACCAAGAATCTTGCCGTAAAGATGTCGAGCGTGCTTTTGGAGTTTTGCAAGCCCGATTTGCCATTGTTAAAAATCCAGCTCTACTTTGGGATAAGGCAAAAATCAGAAAAATAATGAGAGCATGTATTATACTCCACAATATGATTGTAGAAGACGAACGACACATGTATACTCAGCATTATCTCAACGAATTCATAGAGCCAGAATCTTCTACAAGTACAACGGTCGATTTCACATATTCTACTGATATGCCTTCAAATCTCGTCAATATGATGTCTACTAGAACTCGAATTCGGGATCGTACTACGCATGAACAATTGAAAAACGATTTGGTCGAGCATATATGGACTAAATTCTCTCCTAATCAAGATTAAATTGTTTGTGTTTTAGATTATTTATTTTGTCATACTAGTGTGGTTTGTAATTTTAAATTTGTAATAGTAATTAAGTTATCTAATTTTTTTTTTTTTTAGAAACCCAACTAAGAGACTACCAATAATCACACTTAAAATCTCAAAACACATATACATCTCTTATCTCACATTTCCTATAATATATTAATTAAATAATGCTAAGAGACCCTTATAAGAGACCCTTAGACCATCAGCATTGGAGGTTCAGAGCCAATTAATAACCCGGAAGAGTCAGGTTCAAGACACGTGGCGACGCGTAATTGGGCCATTTTTTGGTGGAGAATGCGCTGCGTAGGAGCCAATACCCCGCGTATCTCTTTTTCTCTTCACCGAAGAAAAAATAGGGTTTGGTGCGATGGTGGCGATTCTTTGGCTTTCGCCTCATTCTCTTCCAAATCTGCGATAAAAAAGTAAGTATGTTCTTCATTTTGTTTCGATTTGAGTCTAGTAAGCGTTTTTGGGTCTTGAGGTGAGTCTAGGGTTTGAATCGATTTGGGTCTTTTGATTAATTTATAAATTGTTCTTTCAAGTACGAGTTTGGGTTCGTTTTAGGGTGTCGTTTTCGAACATCCGCCTTTGAAATCGTATCTTGTGTAGCATCTGTTAGGGTTTTGCTCACATAGCTTCGTTGGTTTAGTTTCAGGTTGCAGATCCTCAAAGTTTGGTGGAGGAGAACGTCTGAACGACAGAGGAAGTCTGAAGACAGAGGAAGTCTGAGCAACAGAGGAAGTCTGAACGACAGAGGAAGTCTGAGCATTCAATTGATAAGTTACTCTTTTTTCTCTTAGTAAATCTTCTTAGCTAAACGTGCATGCATAAACTTAGGTTTGAACTTATGATAATTAGAATATTAGGTTTGATCCAAAGCTTAGTGTAAAAGCTTGAATCTAAAAGGTTTCTGTGCAGTAAGATATTTATCATTTTAGAGTCATAGATGTTTGTCATTCGACCAAAAGTATTAACTTTTGATTTTGATCTCTAGTTCCTTTTCATTGATAATTGAAACTGTTACTTCAACTTGAAATGCGACTTAGGTTTCTCTTCGGAATGATTTAAAGTCCTAGGCAAAGAAAATGATTTTACTGTATTACTTTTGTGTTGGGTATCACTGAATTTGGGTTACAATTTTGAAGTGATAAACAGGTTTTGAATTTGCTTATCCTCCGAAAATGTAGATGTTCTTACTTTTCATTGGCTTGACATCTTTTTCATCTATTTGTAGGCAGCTGCAAGAGGAAGCAAAGCTGAACAAAAAGCAAAGAAGAAGCAAGTCGAATGTGAAGAACTTGCTTCAGAGGATCAACTAAAAGGTATGTAGATTCACTTTTCTTTTTCTGTCTGTGATGTATTTGTCAATGTGTTTGATCACATCTGTTAGGGTTTTAATTTGTCAATGTGTAGTATCCAATTTCTTCATCAATTAATTATGGATTATCATTTACTCTCATGCTCTGTTGGTAGATGATATGCCCTGTATTTTCTCTTAACAGTAATTTAACATTAATGAACATGAGCTGTTAATGTAATTAAATGTATTAGAGTAGCATTTATGAACATGAGCTGTTAGATGGATTTGTGAGTTGTTCGTGTCATTTTGTACTGCTGTAGTATTAAAATTTGACTGATGTAGTATTAAAATTTGAGACTTTGACTGATGTAGTATTAAAATTTGCGAGTCTTGATTGCCTTAGCACTCGTTTTTGGTCTTAGCACTCGTTTTTGCTAGTGTGATGATTGCTGTGTAATGAATGTTTATTTGATGTCACTAAAACATGTCAACTAAATGAATGTTGCATGTTGCTTTGCTGTCATTACTTGGTAGGTTTGTGTGATGAATGTTGATATGATGTGTTTTGAATGCACAAACTTGTTTAAAAACAGAACAAACCTTAATCTAAGAACAGAAACATACCTTAAAAAAACACAAACCAATATCAAAACTCGGAACCTTAAAACACAACCAAAACCGTAAACCTAAATGGACCCTTCTTCTTTCAATACCTCGGGGTTTCTCAACCTATTAGCTAGCCAGAGCAGTCACACTATAGAGGTAGAGACCTCTGAGTTTCCTAGGTTTAGCAGCCAGAGCTCAGAAGAGCATACTAAGGTTGAAAGGAGAAAGTGGACACCAAAAGAAGATCTTGTCCTCATCAGCGCCTGGCTCAACACCAGCAAAGATGCTATCGTCAGTAATGAACAGAAAGGAGGAGCGTTTTGGAAGAGAATTCAAGAGTATTTCAATTCAAGCCCTCAAGTCAGTGAATTGGCTCCTAGAGAGGTAAGTCATTGCAAGCAAAGATGGGGGAGAGTGAACGCAGAGGTGTGCAGGTTTGTGGGAAGCTATGAGGCTGCTGTAAAGGAGCAGTCTAGTGGCCAAAGTGAGAACGATGTCATGAAGGCTGCCCATGACATCTTCTACAATGACTACAAGATGAAGTTCATCCTTGAACATGCCTGGAGGGAACTGAGGTATGATCAAAAATGGAAGTCAACCTGCTTGGTGAAAGATGGTGCAAAATAGAAAAGGAAGGAAACTGTGGAGCCTAACATGGAAGATGTCAGACCTCCTGGTGTTAAGGCTTGCAAAGCAGCCAAACGCAAGAAGAATGGGAATGAAGCAGAATTGGAAAAATGGGAGAGCATGCTTGCTGTAAAAGAGAACATATCAAAGCAGAAACTGCTTGATCGTCTCCTTGCAAACACAGATAAACTTTCCGATATAGAAGTGTCACTAAAGAACAAACTCATAGCTGAAATGCTTTAGTCGATTAGTATGTGATTCTGTGATTATGTGTTATCATGATTATGTATTTTATCTCTTTGTTCTTTGCAGGTTCTGATCTATTTTGTCTATTTGTATGTTTTGCAGGTTATGTTTGCAGGTGGGAAGTGCATAATCACGAAGCTGTTATGTGACTTTGCACTTATGTGAGATCTCCTCTTTGTTTTGTTTAGAATCACGAAGCTGTTATGACTTTGGACTTATGTATAATCACGGGTCTGGGAAGTGTAGAATCAAGAAGCTGTTATGTGTTTTGTTTGTATTTGTCCAGTTAATCACGGGTCTAGTTATGTAGCATTTTGTATGTATTTGTCTAGTCAATCACGGTTATGGGTAGTGTAGCATTTTGTTTGTTTATAAACTGTACTACCACTCACGGGTGTATTTTAATGTGTTTGAACTCAATATCTCATGAACAGTTCCTCTTATTTAAAGATTACACTCTTTTGTAAACAATGCAGAATTCAAGTTTTGACAATATCTCTTCACATTTCTCTTTCTCTTCACATTTCTCTTTACATTGAGAGGCTAAATTCAAGTTTTGACAATATCTCATCAACTTTCTCTTCACATATCTCATCAAACAATATCTCTTCACATTTCTCTTTCTCTTCATATTTTTCCTTACACTCACTTACTCTTCACATTTCTCTTTACATCGAGAGGCTAAATTCAAGTTTTGACAATATCTCATCAACTTTCTCTTCACATATCTCATCAACTTTTTCTTCACAATATCTCATCAAAAATTCTGTAATGAACCTCCAAAAATTCTAAACTCAACCTCCAAAAATTCTAAAATCAACCTTCAAAAATGTCTTCATCATCTAATGAAATAGATTCAAGTTTTGCAGAACGTTTTGAGGATATGTTCGACCAACGTTTTGAGGAAATTTTTGATCAAATTTTTGCCAAAAAGCCAAAGAGACGAGCTTATATCGAGAGGGAACGAGAACAAGGACATAATCTATTATGGACCGATTACTTCAGTGAACATCCTACATACCCACCTAATATGTTTAGGCGGCGTTTTCGAATGAAAAAGCCATTGTTCCTTCAAATTGTTGACCGTCTCAGTAATGAACTTCCATACTTTCAACAAAGAAGAAATGCACATGGAAGAAACAGGCTCTCTGTACTACAAAAATGTACAACAGCTATACGTATGTTGGCATATGGTCAAGCGGGAGATACAACTAATGAATATCTCCGACTTGGTGAAAGTACTGCACTTTTATGTCTGTGAAATTTCACTGAAGGGATAATACAATTATTTGGAGATGAGTATCTAAGACGACCTACACAGGAAGATCTCCAACGACTACTCGATATTGGAGAGGTACGAGGGTTTCCAGGGATGATAGGCAGCATCGACTGTATGCATTGGGAGTGGAAAAACTGTCCAACAGCTTGGAAAGGCCAATACACTCGTGGTTCAGGAAAGCCGACAATTGTCTTAGAGGCTGTAGCATTACAAGATCTTTGGATATGGCACGCATTTTTTGGACTCCCAGGTACCCTAAATGATATTAATGTTTTTGATCGGTCACCTGTTTTTGATGACATTTTACAAGGTCGCGCTCCAAAAGTTAAATTCAAGGTCAACGGCCACAACTATCGTATGGCATACTACCTTACCGACGATATTTATCTGAAATGGTCAAACTTTATCCAATTCATCCCACTTCCTCAAGGTCGTAAAGCAGAGCTATTTGCTGAGTGTCAAGAAGCCGTCAGAAAAGATGTCGAACGGGCTTTTGGCGTATTGCAAGCTAGATTTGCAATAGTTAAAAAGCCAGCTTTAACATGGGATAAGGAAAGCTTAGGAAATATTATGAGATGTTGTATCATACTGCACAATATGATAGTAGAGAACGAAATAGATGAATACACTCAGTATGATACATCAGACTTTGAAGTAGGAGAATCAAGCAGAAGTTCAGAGGTGAATTCTTCGTACTCTACGGACATCCCTTCCAATCTCGGTAATATGCTAGGCATATGCAATCAAATTCGTGATCAATGTATACATGATCAATTAAAAGCTGATTTAGTTGAGAATATTTGGCAAAAATTTAGTCGTGAAGAATAATTATCTTTGTATGTTTATAAATTCTTAGTGTAATGAATAATAATTTCTTTCAAAAATTTTAAATAAATAAATTTATTTCTAAGAACCCCATTTACGGGTTCACTAATGCAGAAGCAAAATACAACCAGGTTCTTCACTATTTTTGACCCCACCAAATATTAATAAAATACATTAGTAAACCCCACTAATGTGGATACTCTTAACAATGTTGCTATAAGATGATACCTTGTTAACATTCAAACATTAATGTTTCTCTTTTAGTTAATTCTTTTTTAGTTGACAATAAAAATGAAAATTCCATGGGGGTACCAAACAAAGCATACACCGTCTTTCAGACATTGGACAGACAATAAAAAGCCATTTGAGTTTATGTTCGATTTCTTCAAAAACAAAAAACATTCTCAGGTCTCGTGTATGCCTCTGATTTTCATTCTATAAGTTGTTTCCTCTTCTTCGTCTTCTCTGAATCCACTTTAACTACATAGTACCGTCTCGAAGTTCATAGATACTCAGGTGATTGAAGTAGCCAAAACCCAGCTTTCTTATTCTTCAAACTGAAGTTTTATACTTCACCGATTCTTACATAAGCTCAGTTTTGTTTTTTTTGTTGTTTTCTATTTGGGTTTTACTAGTTACTTTTTCTTGGGTATAGAGTGTTTACGCTTCATCTTTCGAATCCGATGATGTCCAAAGGTGTTTTTGTTGTCTTTTTAATATTCACTTTGATGTACGAAAGCTTGTTAATCGAAGTTGAAAGGATTGGTGTGAACTGGGGTTCACAAGCGAGGCATCCGTTGCCTCCAGCTACGGTGGTTAGGCTTCTCCGAGATAATGGTATTCAAAAAGTGAAACTTTTCGAGGCCGACTCGGCGATACTCAGAGCGCTAAGTGGGACAGGGATTCAGGTTATGGTCGGAATCCCAAACGACTTACTTGCTCCTTTAGCTGGAAGTGTTGCAGCCGCTGAGAGATGGGTCTCTCAGAATGTCTCTGCTCATGTCTCCTCTAATGGTGTCGATATCAGGTCTGTGCTTATAGCTCATTCAAAGCCTTAGAAGATGTTAAAGAGATTATTGTAGAACTTAAAAGCCTCAATCTTTATATATTGATTGCAGTTGGAATCTTGATTCTATGCAAATAGATTGAAGTTACAGTATGTGTTTATGTTAGGTATGTGGCTGTTGGGAATGAGCCTTTCCTAAAGTCATTTAACGGGACATTTGAGAGCATAACTCTCCCTGCTCTTTAGAATATACAATCAGCTCTTATCAAAGCTGGTTTAGCTACTCAGGTGAAAGTCACAGTGCCGCTTAATGCAGATGTGTACCAAAGTTAATCTAATCTCCCTTCGGAAGGAGATTTCAGGCCTGCAATCAAAGATGTCATGTTAGACATCGTTAAGTTTCTGAGTGATAACCAAGCACCATTCACTATCAACATTTACCCTTTCATCAGTCTCTACAATGATCCAAATTTCCCTGTGGAGTTTGGCTTCTTTGATGGAATAGGTACTCCTATGAATGACAATGGAAGAATCTACAACAATGTTCTTGATGCAAACTACGATACACTTGTGTGGTCGTTGCAGAAGAATGGGTTTGGCAATATGAGTATTATCATTGGGGAAGTTGGGTGGCCAACTGATGGAGATAGAAACGCAAATATACAGTACGCGAGGCGGTATAATCAAGTGTTTATGAACCGTCAAAAGGCTAACAGAGGAACACCTATGAGACCCGGGGCAATGGAGGCTTACTTATTTGGACTAATTGATGAAGATGCCAAAAGCATTGAGCCCGAAAACTTTGAAAGACACTGGTGTATTTTTTACATTGATGGACAGCCTAAGTATCAGCTTAGTCTTGGCAACAGTAATGGACTGGTACCGGCAAAGAGCGTGCATTATATGGCAAAGAAATGGTGTATACTTGCACCAAATGCTAATATTCAGGATCCTCAACTGGGACCAAGTGTAAGCTACGCTTGTGATCATGCTGATTGCACCAGTCTTGGGTATGGTTCCTCTTGTGGTAACCTGAATTTAGCACAGAACGTTTCATATGCGTTCAATAGCTATTTCCAGGTAAGTAATCAGCTCGACACTGCGTGTAAGTTCCCAGGTCTATCTATAATCACTAACATGGATCCTTCTGTTGGGAGTTGCAAATTCAAGATAATGATCAAAGATTCTGATTCTAGTGAAGCAAGTGCCATGATACCTTTAAGACTATCAATGGCAGTGCTGCTATTCTACTCAATGTGTATACTGATGAACATTTGATGGGTTTGGTTATTTATTTCTTTATTTTTCTTTCGCAAACCTTGGGTGTTTGTTTATGCATAAATAGAAAGATACTGGTGAGATTTGTGTATTACTTGTTTGATCTCTTATTTCTTGAGAGCAGTTTGATGTTCAAGGTCTCTCTTGTTACTAAGGAATCAGAGTTGTTAATGACCAAAAATCACATTTTCACTATGTAAATCAACCGTTCAAGTTTCAAATATTTATAAATAATACAACCTTATTAGTCAAGCATTTTTTTGCTGCAAATGAGGACCCAAGAGGCTTCACTGCTGTGAACTGTCCACCTTTACCAGTCTCTTAAGATTGAGAAAGGATTATGCTTTATTATCGAATGATTAATGAGTTACAGACGCTGAACGAAGAGAAAGACCAAACCAAAGAACCAACGGGATTCTTGTGGAGACTCTTAAACTCTCCTAATATTCCTAAAAGTCCCAAACAACCAAAATACCAAGACGTTAGACCACTTTCCTACTCTTCTATTTACATTACATTTACAATATGTAAAGCACTCCAATGTATCGGATACAGCATAATGCGTAAGTTGTTTGATCATCATGATTACCTTGCAATCATTGCGTCAATGAGGTAAATGGAGAAAATTGGGGCCGATTGTCAGTGCTGTGAATCTGTCCAGTAAATAATCTTTGTAAAGACTTTGGAGAGTTCAATATAATATGTAGTGTTTACTGTCTTCTTTGGTTGTTCAAGAGATTAAGGTTCAGTCTGGTAAACAAAAAAAGGAAGCAAAGTGACATGTGAAACACTTATCAATGCTTAATTATCTACAAGGATTAAGAACGGCGGATGAAACATCAGAAGTTACCTGGTCCGGTCGTCACAAACCCGGTGGTCTCAGAGGAGTCAGTTTGAAGCTTTAGGAGATGAGCTCTTGATCTCATATCTGCCTGCACATAGTAGTTGTATGCTAAACGACTCTTATTTTCCACTTTTCACAAATCTATAGGATAACTAGTTATCTGTCTAATAGGTTCTGGAACACGGTACTTGCAGGTCAACTTGACAATTTTAACGGCAGAGACAAGTGAGATGCGATGGCCAACAGAAACGTAGATGGGCTTTAGAGAACTCAGAGTTGGCCTAAATCCCTGTAGAAAGAAAATTTTGAAACTTGACTGTTTATTTACTTTCTTATAGAAGATCATCAATTCCACACCATTGAGAAGTTTCTTAATCAAAATTAATTGATCATTTCTAATAAAAGGCCGTACTACTAAAGGGATACAACAGCTTATGGACAACATATGATAAAGCAAAGTCAGCTGAAGCAACCGTCTTAACCTCAGATTGATTCAGACCATCCACGTGATGCAGCTGAAACGTTACAAAGACATATTTTCCACATTAACGATGAAATGGACATGAAGGAAATAGTCATGACAGATTACAGAGCTTGAGATTCTAACAAGATCTTACATTCTTCCAACCCCAATAGTAGGGAGGTGAGCAAGAACACCTAAGTGTCACTGACACGCCAAGCGAAATCCTAGAACACAAATTTAGATCCAACACCATGAATTGCAGAGCTTGAGATGCAACAAAAAAAACTAAGGAAAAAAAAAACCTCGTGGATGAAGGATTCCATTTCCATCTACCATCAGTACCTTTGTAAGAGCAAAGCAAGAGACTTACAGAAAAAGCAAAACGTAAAAGTATGGTTTAAGAGTTAAAAATTTGCAGAAAGAAATAGAAAAAGCCAAAACCTGAGGGTAGAAAGGATGCTGATCATCCCTCATTTTTTGCAGAATCTGCAAGAGAACCGGAGTATGTAACACGAAAAAGGATCCAAGTTTGGGATCTAAGATACTTAGTAAAGCAAATGAAAACAGCAAAGCATTGCTCGAGGATACGAAGAAGGAGACGGAAACCTCACAAAAGGCAAGAAATCTATTGGTTTTATGTAAATTAATTTCAGTTTATGAACATGTTTAGTGTTTATATACCAAATGTACAGATACATTGTTTGTTACAATGAATATAGACGGTTTTGAATAAACGAATACATCTTCTTCTTCCTTTCTCTCTTCCTCCATTAACAGAACATTACAACTTCATCTAAGGTCCATTAACTTTGAATTCTCAGCTAATATGGTATCAGAGAGCGCTATATTCGCTTGCTTATGCGGTAATTTCAACTCGATTAAGCTCAATTTCAGTGAAATCAAAAAATGGTGATAGCCAATGTTCGTCGCAATAATCGTCGTTTGGTGGGATCTATACGCGTAGGTTGCTTGAGCTCAGTTCCTGAACCTCAATATCCTTCTCCTGTGCTAATGAATCCGATAGTACTCACTCACCGCTGTTTCTTCATAGTGTCGATCATCCCGGAATGTTAATTGTCTCTGTGGAATTAGATGGATCGAACTACAATCAACGGAGTTCTGCGATGAAGATAGCTCTTGATGCGAAAAACAAAATCGCATTTATAGATGACTCTTTGCCTCGTCCTGAAGAAGGTAACAATCTTTCACGAATTTGGTCTAGGTGCAACAATATGGTCAAATCCTAGTTATTGAATTCAGTGTCTAAGAAAATATATGGTAGCATTCTATCTTTTGATGACGCTACTGAGATTTGGAATGATTTACATAATCGCTTCCACATGACGAACTTACCACGAACATTCCAGCTTATTCAACATATACAGGATCTGCGTCAAGGCTCCATGGATCTAAGTTATTATACGCATCTGAAAACTCTGTGGAATAACCTTGATGGAGCTGAGGTAAGTGAGCCATGTGCTTGCTGTGGAGTGTTTAACTGTGCATGACAAGCTGCTTCAAAACTTAAGATTAAAAGAAGCCGCATCATAAAGTTCTTGGCCCGATTGAATGATAAGTATTCTATCATTAGAGGTCAAATTATTATGAAGAAACCATTGCCTACTCTTGAAGAAATCTACAATATGTTAGATCAAAATGATAGTCAAAGGAATTTTAGCACAATTACTTCATCTTCTGTCTTCCATGTTGGTTATACTAATGAACAGCTTAATGTGAATGCAATTCAACAAGGACATCAAAAGAAGAAACCGCTCTGTTCTCACTGTGGATATTTTGGTCATGTTGTTGATAAGTGTTACAAGTTGCACGGCTATCCAGTTGGTTATAAGAAAGGCAAAGGTTCTAAGTCTGGCAATACATTTGTTGCTGCTCAAGTATCTGAAAAAGTTGTTATAGGTCTTGATAACCTTGTTGGTAATTTAAACAAGGAACAAATCCAAAGTTTCATTGCTTATTTGAGTTCTCAGCTTCAGAATAATGATGTAGGAACTATGTCTTCAAACACAGATTCAGCTGGTATTTCTTTCTCTAAACACACTTACAACTTTATTGGGATTTTAGCTGCTACTGAGTGTGTTACTAGAATCAATACTTGGATCATTGATTCTAGTGTTACACATCATGTTTGTTACACAAAGGATGTGTTTATGGATCTTGACATATTTGTACAACATTATGTAAACTTACCTAATAGAACCACTATTATAGTAAGTGGAGTAGGAAAGGTTGCTCTCACTGACAAAATTCTGTTAGAGAATGTGTTCAACATCCCATAATTTTGATTGAATCTCATTAGTGTGAGTTGTTTGACAGAGCATTTGGGGTAATTTTTGATTCTGATTGTTGTGTCATACAAGACATCAAGAGGTTAGTGATTGGAAGAGGTGATAAGCTAGGGAAGCTATACATTGTGGATGCTGCAAACGACAATAATCTTTCCTCTCCTTCTATAGTTGCTAATTCTATAATTGATGCACATTTTTGGCATCATCGACTTGGTCATGTCTCTTTTTCAAGATTAGATACACTTACTCATGTACTCAGTTTCTCAAAATACAAGAATAAAGGGTTAGTTCATCGTTAAATTTGTTAGAAAGCAAAGCAAAAGAAACTCTCATACCCAATCCGACAGAATAGATGTACAAATCCATTTGATCTCCTTCACATTGATGTATGGGGACCATTTTTAGAATGTACTCAAGTTCTTCTCTCTTTCTGTGGGGATTGTGTGCTTACTGTTGTCTTCCTCATCAATAGAACTCCCTCTCAGGTTCTTTTTAATAAGCCACCCTATGAAATGTTGTTGAAGAAGTTACCTGTTTATGATGATCTCAGGGCTTTTGGTTGTTTATTTTACGCTTCAACATCACCAAAAGGTTGTCATAAGTTTCAGGCAAGATCTCGGGCATGTGTTTTCCTTGGATATCCATCTGGATACAAAGGTTACAAGTTACTCGATTTTGAAACGAATTCCACTTTCATCTCTATGAATGTGGTATTCTATGAGGATTTATATCCTTTTTGTCAAAAAAGTCTACTTCTGCTTCTTATTCACATTTTGTCCCTCATATTAGCTGTAATTCTCCTTCTACAGGCTCTCAGTTTACTTCACTTGACTCATCTTCTTATGTTCCTATTTTGCCTACAAAGAGAGTGTCCAAACCTCCGACATATCTTCAAGATTATGATTGTAATGTTGTTGGTTCTTCTACTGAACATCCTCTGTGTAATGTTCTGACATATTCTGCATTATTTGATCCTTATAGAGTCTTCATCAATGCTGTGAATACTCTCTCTGAACCGCACACATATGCAGCTGCTAAAACAGTTCCATAATGGTCTACAGCTATGACCATTGATTTGCAAGCACTTGAAGATAATGGCATTTGGGAGATTTGTTCTTTACCACCAGGTAAGCATCCAGTTGGTTGTAAATGGGTTTATAAGGTGAAACTGAATGATGATGGGAGTCTAGAGCGGTATAAGGCTCGTCTCGTTGCCAAAAACTATACACAAAAGGAAGGTCTCGACTTTGTTGATACGTTTTCTCCAGTTGCGAAACTTGCCACTGTCAAATTATTGATTGCAATTGCTCCTGCCAAAGGTTTGGTAAAACTAGCAAGTTAATGATTGCAGCTTGGCATTTCGAATGCCTTTCTTAATGGAGATCTGAAAGAAGGAATCTACATGCGTTTATCTCCTGGTTACACAACAAAACAGGGGGAATCATTTCCATTTAATATTTTTTGCATACTGCACAAGTCTCTTTATGGTCTCAAGCAAGCTTCTCGACAATGGTTCTTGAAATTCTCTGCTTCTTTAACAGAATTAGGATTTCGAAAGTCTACTGGTGATCACACTTTGTTTCTCAAACATGCTGACAACATTCATATGGCTGTGTTGGTTTATGTTGATAATATAATCATCGCTGGTAGCTGTGATCATACTACCACTTTACTCAAGAATGCATTGCAATGCACTTTCAAGCTGTGGGATTTAGGGTCTCTCACGTACTTCCTTGGTATTGAAGTGGCTCGTAACTCCACAGGGATTGCTCTTTGTTAGCGAAAATATATTCTTGAACTCCTAACTGAGACTGGTTTTCTAGGTTGCAATGCACATTCTGTTCCTATGGAACCGAATCTGAAACTTTCTAAAGATGATGGGGATTTTCTCACAGATGTTGAACAATACAGACGATTGGTTGGTAAACTGTTGTATCTCACATTTACTAGACCTGACATAACCTATGTTGTTCTTAAGTTATGCCAGTTCACAGCCTCTCCTCAACTGCCTCACTTACATGCTGTTCATCGGGTTCTTTCTTATTTGAAGGGCTCCATTAGACAAGGTCTGTTTTATTCTGCTACTACAGACTCTAAACTTTCTGGATTTGCCGATTCTGACTAGGTTTCATGTCCTGACACGAGACGTTCTAGGTCTGGTTATTGTATGTTCGTCGGCACTTCTTTAGTTTCTTGGAAATCGAAGAAACAGAGCGTTGTTTCTTTATCCTCTCCATAAGCGAAATATCGATCCATGTCTCTTGCGGTTTGAGAGATGTTGTGGCTGCGTCGTCTGCTGTTGGATCTTTGGGTTACTGTCACTGAAGCTTCAGCTCTATACTGTGATAATACTGCTATGATTCATATCACTAATAATCCAGTTTTCCACGAGCAGACCAAACACATTGAACTCGACTGTCACCACATTCGTGAAAAAATTGAATCCGGTCTCATTCACACTCTTCATTTCAAAACAGAGCATCAACTTGCTGACATGTTCACCAAGGCATTATTTCCCACTCACTTCAAGAAGCTATTGTGCAAGATGGATCTCATTAATATTTTCGCTCCTTCTTGAGGGGGAACATTGGTTTTATGTAAATTAATTTTGGTTTATGAACCGGTTTAGTGTTTATATATACCAAATGTACATATACATTGTTTGTTACAATGAATATAGACGGTTTTGAATAAACGAATACCTCCTCTTCTTCCTTTCTCTCTTCCTCCATTAACCGAACATTACAGCTTCATCTAAGCTCCATTAACTTTGAATTCTCAGCTAAGAAAATCCAGGGACATAAGGAACATGAAGACGGACGAGAGAGAAGTCATGGTAAACTACACGCAGAGAAGGTAGCTAAAGAACGACGAGATAAGCGCAAGCGACGGAAGAATCTTCCTTGGAAAAACTCATTTCCACACCCCCAACTAGGCCTGGGCATAATATTCGAAATTTGAACTTGAACACGAACCCAAACCAGACCAAAATCTATGAAATACCCGAACGGGTTTTACATTATGAAAATACAGGTACCCGAAACCCGAACGGGTACCCGAAATACCCAAAATATATAATCTATTTACACAAATATTTATATATATACTTATAGATACACAAATATTTAAAATTGTAATTACAAATCTAAAAAAATAAACAATTTATAATCAATATAACATTATAAAACTAAAATATTAAAAGCTTTAATAAGTTTTTAATTTTCAAATCTCGTTCTTTGAAAATACTTTGATTAAAAATTTAGTTAAAAAGTTCGGATAACCCGAACCCGACCCGAACCCGACCCAAAATTTGATACCCGAACTCAACTCGAACCTGAAATTTAATACCCGAACCCGACCCGGACCCGCGAAAAATACCTGATCGGGTCTTGTGTTGGTAAACCCGAAATACCTGAAACCCGAAAGATCCGACCCGATCGGGTCCGGGTACCCGAATGCCCAGGCCTACCCCCAATGTACTTAAGATCCTCCGATCCCTGAGGTAGTTCCATTGATGACAATAATTTCCATGAAAAGTCAGCTTACGTGATCAGTTTCTTCTTCAGCCGATCCTGAAAGAAATGAAACAAATAGGTAGTCGATTGCTTTCCGAAGCAAAGTAAAAAACGAATGCGACACTTACTCTGTCCAGTTCTCGATCTCATCCCTTGACGAAGACTCGCTTGAAGCTCCTTCTCTATCAATTTGCAGAAAATTTCAGTTTCGAGCGACGAAGATACAATCGGTGGAGCTCTGAAGAGGTATTGTCTGAGAACACCCTTTGTCAAGAAGATGGGTCTCAAAACCCACCTAAAAACATAAATGAATTAAAAAAATTGAAAATCGCCTAAACCCGGCCCAAATCACCAAAACCAGACCCAAATCTATAAGTCCCAACCCAATATCCTAAAATTCGGCCCAATATCCTAAAACCAGACCCAAACCCGAAAACCCGACCTGGACCGCCCCACTAAATCCTAAAATCGCGATCCCACTCGCCCTCTTCTCTCTTATTTATCGCGAAAATCAAACTCTCAACTCCCTCTCATAACTTCCTTTGATTTCACAAGTCTCTTTCGGAAAACTAGCATAAATACTGTATAACTTCGTTGGATTTCACTCAAAATCAAAGATTTATCTCCAACAAACTCTCCAATTCAAGGTAAATCTTCAAAAATGTAATTTGTTATCATTTGATTAGGGTATTGTATTCTATTTCGGCATCAAAGGGGGCGATTTTGGGATTGATCAATGGTTTTGGTTCAAACTCTCTATGGTTTTGGTTTCGAATTTGGTATTGGAAATTGTTAGGATTTCAAAATTGATAGTTGTTGATGATTGATTAGAATGTGTTGAGGTGATGTATATAATGTGTTGACATATCTATTTTTTCTTGCAGTCATGGTTGGAACAAAAGGAGGGTCAAGTATAGGACGCAGTGGTAGAGGAAATGTGGAAGAAGAACCGATGGAGGATATATACATTGAAGACACAATGGTATGTATAACTAGTATAACTTGCTAGTTTTACTAAATTTTTCGTGATAAATTGATTTCGTGATAGGTATAACTAGTATAACTTGCTAGTTATACTATACTTTCGTAAAACTAGTACAACTCTGTAGTTATACTCTGTCGTTAATTGCTGAAAATATGTGTGTGTGTTTCAGGATGAAGGACCGACTGCACAGCTTCCTACTGGGATGTACTTCAATCCGACCGAGTACCCCAAAAAAGTGAAGATCTCCACTCAGTTCTATGTAAAGAAAACGAAGCAATTTTTCGATGGGTTGCAGCCTCCATTGACTGACATGGAGAAGGCATGGTTCGAGAATCATCCGCAGTTCCGGCATATATTCCATATGCCGATGGAGAAAAACCACATGACCATGGGCATGTGGATGTTGCTGCCTAGAACCGCTCGGACAGAGACCAAAAGAGAAGTTTGGTTTATTGTGAACGGTGTTCCGGTTTGTTATGGGATAAGAGAGCATGCATTGATCTCTGGTATAAACTATCAGATGTATGAGACGACAGATTTTCGGAAAACAGCAGGAAGTACGAGGTTCAAGAGGAATTATATGGGGCATTAGGGGAAGAGTGTCAGAAAGGAGGATGTGGAGTATATTTTGAAGAATTGGTGACCTCTTACTCAGGACGCCAAAGGGTTGAAGATGTTAGTCATGTACTTATTATGCCATGTCATCCACTCGCCTACCAAAGGCGGAACAAATGCAACACCGATCCATCTACTACAAGTTTTCTCAGAGCAGATGGACATTCGAGAACATGCTTCACGAGATCGAGCATACAATGAATCATTTCAAAGGCACGGTCTGGGGTACAAGTTGGCTAATCCCTGGTTTCTTACTTCCTCTTGAGGTTAATTTACATTTGTTAATTTTTGATATGTAATTATTGTGTGGTGTTTCTGACATTTCCTCATATGTTTTTGGTTGTAGTTATTGGCTTTTGAGTCAATACCGACCTTGTACAGTAATTGCCGAGAGGTAGTTCCAGACGCAGATCCATCTTGTCCTCGGATGTGCAGGTCCAAGTTGCAGCAATCCAACATGAGAGGATATTTTTTCCCAACAATCAACAAACTCATTGATAAAACTACGGGTAGTTAATAATTTCTAATTTTTATAATTAGAGTTAATCGTTGATTTATTTGTTTTGCAAGAGATTTTCAGTACCCTCTATCCACACACAGATGAAGAGCGTAGTTTGCTGGCTGAAATGACAGAAGAGGAGGATGATGAAACTCATGACTTTGATGTTGAAAGCTGGAGACAATGTATACGTGCTGGGAAGAGAATCATGTTTGAAGCGATGTATAACCAGGATGTGGAAGCACGATTACCACCTCCGCCTTCTGCTCCGACACAAGCCCCACCTCCGCCTTCCGCTCCGAATCATGCTGAGGTTGTTGATATGCTCAAGGCATTAACAGAAGAGGTGGATCGTTTGAAGAAAAGAGTGACATCTCTGGAACAGGTAAAACATGTATAGCTTGTATAACTAGAATAACTTGTATAACTCGAATAACTTGTATAACTTGTATTATTGTTCAAATACAGGGTGTTGGAGTTTATGAAGGTGGTGCTGCTGCCTGTGATGCTGCTGGTGGTGATAATTAACCCCTTGATGGTGATATACCTGCTCAATCTGCAACCGTTGATGCTCCACCCGTTGATGTTGCACCCGTTGTTAGCCATGTATAACTAATATAACTAGTATAACTTGTATAAAAAGTATAACACGTATAACTAGTATAACTTGTGTAACTGTTCAACTGTAGGCTTGTGGAACTCATGCCAGTTTTAGGAATGTATACGTGCGAACAAGTAAACGCACATGGGATTTTGACCCAAGTCAGGCAGTGACGAGGGCAAAGGCGAGGAATGTACAAGTGTAGACCTAAGTTAAAAACTCATTTAGCATTTTGTGTTTAATTTATTTAAGTTTATGTTTATGTGTTTCAAAAGTGTTTAAGTCTTGAAGGTTATGTTTATATTTTTAAACATCTTTAAGTGTTAAATGTTATGTTTATATGACACAAACATCTTTAAGTGTCTAACATCACTCGAAATATTATTATGCTAAAATAGTTAGACTAAAATAACTTGAATTTTGACAAGCTTAACAACCAATGTCTTTTGCTCCCACATCTCCTTCTTCAGCATCGCCACCTCTGCCTTGTACAACTCTATCTTTTTCTCAATCTCCTTGATACTATATTTCAGATTCTCGCACTCTCCTTGTAAAGCTTGATCCCAACTTTTTTCATGTAGAGGCCATCGTTCTGTGGGTGGAAACAACATCAGTTAGAGTAAAGAAGTAATACTAGTTCTACTAGTTATACTAGTTAGACTAAACAACTTCAATAGTAAGAGTAAAGAAGTAATACTAGTTCTACTAGATATACTAGTTAAACTAAACAACTTAGGTAGTTAGCGTACATAAGTAATACTAATTATACTAGATATACTAGTTAGACTAAACAACATCATTTGTACCTTATACACTCGACATTTGAAATAGATCTTGTTTTGGGCATGTTCATTTGTTCATTCCACGATGATAGCTTCACCACATAGACATTCATGAGGAATTCCCCCTTCACTAAAATTAAAGCCCAACATTTTTTTCTACAAACCCTAACAAGATATGTGAACTTATTGTGAGAGAAGAAGTCGAGAGATGAGACAAGATTTGGAGATAGGAGAGGATGTATAATCTAATAGACAAGAGATGAGAGAAGATTTCAAGAGATGAGAGGAGAAATCGTTGAGAGAGGAGAGAAAAGGAGAGAGATATCGCGAGGGAGAAAAGCAAGAGTAAGGAGGAGAGAGAAAAGTCTTTTTTTTTGTTTATATACCCACGAAATTACGTCTGCACGTGTCTTAACGAAAATTTCAGATCTGGGCGCCAAACGAAAATTATCACATTTTCGACCTAGTTATACTACTAGTTAGTTGTTAGACTAAATTACTACTAAATTTATTTTTTAGTTTTATTGTGAATTATAATAAATTACCTGATGATTCTAAGTGTTTTATGTATTTAAATTCTAGAATCAATATATATTCGTAGAACTCAGAAAGTCACACTAATGTAAACTTAGAAAGTCACACTAAAACTATAAGGAATATGGTGGACTAATGTAATTAAGTCTAAGAATCTTGTTTTAATTTTATTTTTAAGTTATGTGTAAAGTCATTCATCACTATATACACAAAATATAATCATCTTAATGTTAACTTATAAGAATTGAGTATCATTATAGATTATCTTACTTATAAGAATTGAGTTTCATTGTAAATTATCTTACTTATAAGAATTGAGTTTCATTGTAGATTATCTTACTTATAAGAATTGAGTTTCATGGATCAGATTCATCTTTAGATTACAATTACTTAAGTTCAAGCATGACTTCGTCTTCTTTGGCTAAAACGGTGTCATCGTGCTCCTCCTCTTCATCGAGTTATAATAGTTACTTTAATATCTTTTGTCTACATTAAAATCGTTTTGTAATTCAATGTGAATAATGTGTGAGCCCAAATACAATAACACTAAGCAAATACAATAAATGTATAGTAA
This sequence comes from Lepidium sativum, assembly GCA_023374145.1. NCBI lineage: Eukaryota > Viridiplantae > Streptophyta > Magnoliopsida > Brassicales > Brassicaceae > Lepidium > Lepidium sativum. The sequence goes on from JAKUCM010004009.1 coordinate 35,637, forward strand.
GTTCGATATTACCACTGGTCAAATATAATAAACCATAAGTACCAAAAAATTTGAATAAATGCAATTAAATTTCTAATAACGAGACATGTTCTAGTTTTACTAGTTTCACGAGTTTTACACATACACATTTTCTAGAGAGAGCCATAAGGCTATTAGGAAATACCCTAGTTTTACTAGTTTCACGAGTTTTACACATACACATTTTCCAGAGAGAGCCATAAGGCTATTAGAAAATGCTCTAGTTTTACTAGTTTCACAAGTTTTACAAATACTTAACAAATCACTGATTCACCTAATCTTCTGCTAGATATCTGAATATTGGCGATTTTAACCTTTGTCTCGGCCTCCTTACGTTTGATGATCTTGGACGTGTATTTCCTGCCGATGGCATCCTTTTCACTTTTCTTCTTCCCATTTTAATAATCCGGTCTGGTGGTTTGATTTCTTTGTCTTTGATGTAATCCGGAACATCCCATTGCGACATCTCGGGCACCAACAAAATAGACCTGGTATACGCAAGTGCCCATAACTCGGACCAATAATATTTAGAACAAAGCTCATGTAATGAGATATTAGGAGGTCGAGGTTCGATCTTATGGTAATGAATGAATGCAGCCAATGCGTGGATACACGAATACATTTCGATGTTGAACACTCTACAACTGCAACTCTTCGATTCCAAGCAAACAAAATAATTCTTCCCATCACTACCAACAACATCGAATTCAAATGTGTTTAGTGTCATCAAAATCAACCTCTCGGCAACAGCCCATGAATCATGCATTATGTTCTCCATATATGGCTCCAATTTGTTTTTGATCGTACCTTTCGTTGTTTCCATCCGACGATCACAAAACCACTTTGAAAATGTTTTGAGGATTGTATCAAGCATGGGTATCAGGGAGAACTTCCTTGCTTCATTAAACATACTATTCATAGACTCCACACTATTGCTTGTGTCGATATTATACCTTTCTCCCGGAAAGACACACTTAGCCTACTTTTCCTTCTCCTCCAAATAACTGGCTGCAGACGGAAATCTTCTCATAAATAAACTATATTCACGGTTGAAATCGGCAACTATGTATTGTCTACTACACTGCATGAATTTCCAACCAACTACAAATTTGTTGGTATTAGACGCATGAGCTCTCACATTTTGTGACATATGCCATATGCAGTACCCGTGATGGGCTTCTGGATACACATTACCTATGGCGCCGATGAGCCTTGCATTCCTATCAGTTACAAATACCAATTCAGAAGAATCTGGTATAACTGTCTTCAAAGTCTGGAAAAACCATGTCCAACTAGCATCGTTCTCTCCATCTAGTACACCATACGCAATTGGATAATGGTGTCGATTAGGATCTTGAGCAATGGCAAAAACTAATACACCACCATATTCGTTTTTGAGGAATGTTGCATCTACAATAATCACTTTCCTTATCACCCCAAACCCCTCGATGCTAACTCTCAAAGCTATGAAAATGTATTTGAACTTCCCATTCTAATCTACTTGCACCCGTGTTACTGTACCCATATTTACCTTCTGTAACTCGTACAAATAGGAATGTATCATCTTGTAGCTTTCTTCCGGAGTGCCACACAACCTATCAATAACAAGTTTTCTCCCTCTCCTCGCGGTGGAGTACGATATACTCACACAAAGTTTTGTCTTCACAAAACCCATGATAACTTTAGGAGTTGGAGTGTTCATTTGTCCACGAAAATCCTCTTGCAAAAGACTTGCAACTATTTCTGGCGTGTAGTGCCTCTTTGTGCCACTACTCTCGCTCTGACTAGCCCGAGAGCATATATGCATCTTTGTGTACTTTATAATCCTGAAAATATCCACATTTCTAATCTTTGATGCTCGTACACCCCATTTGCAGCCTCTTTTATTACATACAATCCACAACCGACTGGGTTCAGATCTTTTAATAGCAAAACAAAAGTTGTTGACAAATGATCCTCTATCCACAACTTCTTGCAATGTCTTCTTATCTTTAAATTCTTGATGCATACTCAAACCTAAGCCGTCTTCACATTCCTCTGCAAACTAACCACACTCTACAATGGGTGGACGTTCTACATAGACATCACAAATATCTGATCTCTCAACACTAATATCCACATCACCATCTTCTGGTTCAATTTCATTCTCTCTAACTGGTGGAGAATATACTGTAATAGCAGTTGCTCCTCCCTCACCATCATTACAACCAACAGAGATTTGAACTGCTACCGACACTTATCTCGACATTCTTTCCTCAGGTTCTTCTGATCTAGTTATGATATCCACAAACAATGTTGCCGTACTACGATTATATTGATCAATGTAGGCTAGATAACCACACACATCCACATTATCACATATACTCACTTCAACCTCATCTCTGACCGTAGGTCGGTAGAACCTCAACTGTAATCTAACCTTACTTTCATCTAAACGAAGCCTCTCATATAAACATTCTTCAATCAGCGACAAAGTGATATCCTCTACCGCGTGCTTCATCAATATACAACTAACACGGTCGTTGCATTTAAACCATATCACGACTTTGATGTTCATAATGCCCTGCTAAAACAAACAGAAAAAATTGATTCAGTTTTGTATAACTTATGTAGTTGTACCAGTTTTACTTGTATAACTTATGTAGTTCTACTAGTTTTACTTGTATAATGCACTACACCACGTTTCACCCAATTGTGACCATATTCAAGTCTTATACAAGCCAAATTCTACCAAATAACAACAAAAAATTATCATTTATGAAATTAAGCTTCTTCATCAGCCCAATGCAAAAATGCAACTAAAGAATGTACAACTGATTCAGTTATGTATAACTGGTCATAACCGTAAAACTTATCTAGTTATACTAGTTTAACTACCGTAGAAACCAACTCTTATCAACTCAGACTCGATCGATTGTTTAGGCAGTTCTAAATCTATAATGCGCTATGTTTCAGCCTATACATTACAATTGTTACCAATGTCAAGTCATATTAGAGCTAGATTCTACCAAATAATCAACTATGAAATTAAGCTTCTTCATCAGCTCAATGCAAAAATACAACTAAAGAATGTACAACTGATTCAGGTCCGTATAATTGATTCAAGTTATACTAGTTTTACTATCGCAGAAACCAACTCTTATCAACTCAGATTCATTCGCTTGGGCAGTTCTAAATCTATAATGCACTATGTTTCAGTCTATGTTATCAATCTTAAGTCTTATTCGACCCAGATTCTACCAAATATCGAAAGCAAAATTATCAATTTCAAACATACAATTAATTTTGCAATTGACCTTCTTATGCCCAAAGCGGACCTTCAGAGCCGGCGACGCAAGTCGAGAAACCTCCCCCCCCCCCCCCAGAAGACCAATGGCGATTGAGACCTGTTGAAGAGAGAGAAGCCGAGGGAGGAGAGAGAGATGAGAGAGAAGACTGAATTTTTTATTTTTTTAAAATAATTAATTTGGCTAATTTTACCCTAAGAACATTTTTAGAATATCAAGTTTCATTAATAAGTTTGTATATAAGAGATTTGATATGTATATAAGAGATTAAAATTTCTCAAGATTGAAGTTATGAGATCTTCTCCGAGCTCCTAATCCTAATCCTAATCGGATCAATAAAACGGCGTCGTAAAAGATAAGTCGGTAACGGTACAAATAATGGGCCTTTATTAGGCCCAATTATTTAAAGGTATGGGTTAGGGTTTGTCTGATGAAAAACGGGTCGGGTTATAATTTAGTATTAGTCGGTTCTGCTTTGTCGTCTCCATATTATTTTTCGATACCGCTTAGGCGTCTCCATCTAGCACCTCCTTGTGCTACCTTTTCTTATAACAACTATAAGCTTTTCATTTTAGCTTCGATCTTTTCTGTATTTTCCGGTGAAGTACTAATTTCCACCATCCAACGTGTAAATTGATTGCTGTATCTTGTTATTTCCTTGGAAAGAGAGGTATTTATGGACGGGCAAGAGCATACCGAGGTCCGTATTCCGACGGCTGAGGATGATCAATCGGCTGTGGCGGAGGCGATTTCACAGTTGTCTAATTCAACCGGCGGAGCTAACCCTGTAGAAGGAGGACAACGGGAAGAAGAATCACGGAGCGAAGATGACGAACTTATAGAGAAGGCGCAGAAGCTTATGGAAAAGATCACCTCCGTTGCTAATAACCCTAATCCTATTATTCTTCACGCTCTTAGCCATCTCCTTGAGTCTCAGGAGTCTCTGTATGTCGCTTTCTCGCTCATCTGTCTCTGGCTCTTGATTTGTTCATTCGTAGTTGCCTTTATAGCTTGATGCTTACTTGTATTCGCAGGTTCTTAAAGGAAAATGGGTATTTCTCCAATGCTCGCGGCAGTCATAATAGTGGCAAGCTGTGTAATCTTATTCGAGTACGTGTTTCTCAAGAATGCTCATTTTCTTATTGGTAGGGGTTCTTTCTTCTTATTTGGTTATGTGGCAGGAAAATGATGAGTTCTTTGAATTGATATCCTCAACTTATCTATCTGAGAATGCTTACTCAACTGCGGTAAAGGCTGCCTCTGCAAGGTTGCTAATGAATTGTTCGCTTACTTGGATGGTAAGAATTACTGACCTTGTTACTCATTTCCGTCGTGTTTTACTCCTCGACTGGTTCATGACGCAATTCTATATATCAGTATCCTCATGTTTTCGACGATGCTGTTACGGACAACTTTAAAAATTGGGTCATGGAAGAGGCAGTCAAGTTTCCTAGTGAAGACTCTGTCAGGAAGAAAGCCTCAGATTCTGAAATGTTAAAGACTTATTCTACAGGACTTCTTGCTCTATCTCTGGTGAGGTATTGATTATACATTCTCAACTTGTTCTCTCTTCTTTTTTTTTTCAATTTTTTTTTGGCGCCCACAGCTGAAATAAAAAATATTTTCTTTTTGTGTGACTCATGTAAGTCGTGGGCAATTAGTTGAAGATGTCTTGACATCAAAATTATCTGCTAAGCTTATGCATTATCTTCGAGTACGAGTTATTGGAGAGCAAAGCACAAGCCGTAGAGAGGTCCTTCAGACAACTGAGTCCAAGCATGCAGCCTTAAAAACAAAGGAAGAAGGTCGGAGTAAAGTGCGGAAAGTTGTGGATACAGTTGAAGGTGATCAGATTGTAGAGATGGACTCCGTCAAAGAGATTGGACAGTCTGATGATGTATGTTCTGAAGGTGAACCGGAATTCGATGGTAAAGAAAAATGTAATGTTGGTGTTGTTGATTGTAAAGTGAAACCTGGAGATGAGAATAGTGGAAGAGATGAGCACTCAAAACACAGACTGAACCGGCCAAAACCTAGGGCGAGAGGAAGAGTTAATGAAGTTGCACCTGATACTGAAGTTGGCCTTACATCTCCTAGATCAGGTCGTCAGGTTGTCAGAGATAGGGATCTATCAAAATTTACAGATGTCAGAAATACAGAAGATATGACAGTATGTTTGGGGAAACTAAAGTCTGGTGTTATGGAGATAGAAAGGGAGGAGAATGATGAGTGCTTTCAAGGTTGCATAATAGGGACCAAAAACATAACTGAATTAGTCAAGAGAGCTGTTGGAGCTGCTGAAGCCGAAGCTAGAGCTGCCCATGCTCCTGCTGAGGCCACTAAGGCTGCTGGCGATGCGGCAGCAGAGCTCGTTAAAACTGCTGCTTTGGAGGCATGTTTTTATTTTGATTAGTTGTTAGTTATTTCCTATACCTGTGGTACTGGTTTCCTGATATTGATATTGATTATATTTCTTTTAAATTAGGAAATTAAGTCTTCTGGCAGTGAAGAAGCTGCTGTGTGTGCTGCTACTCGAGCAGCTACTACAGTCATAGATGCCGCTAATGCTACTGAGGTTTCAAGGTCAGTCATGTTCTGACGTCATGGATAATATCTTTACTTCATACCAACTATGGTAGTTTGTGTTTTATATCAGATTGTTTAAAAGGCTTTAACTCTGCTTTTCAATTGGTGGCAGAAACCCCACCAGTGTCACATCTGATCAGACTACAGATATGAATAATGTGGAAACAGACGCTATTGAAGATGTTGGCGAGGTTTCACTACCAGATGTTGAAATGTTGGCCCAGTTACAAGAAAAATATTGTATCCATTGCCTTGAGATACTGGGAGAATATGTTGAGGTTCTTGGGCCTGTACTCCATGAAAAAGGTGTTGATGTATGCATTATACTGCTGGAACGTACATCTCAATATGATGATAATTCTACACTGTCTCCTTTGTTACCTGATGTTATGAAGTTAATTTGCGCTTTGGCTGCGCACCGAAAGTTTGCTGCAATGTTTGTAGACCGGGGTGGCATACAAAAATTACTTGCTGTGCCAAGAGATACTGAGACCTTTTATGGACTTTCATCTTGCTTATACACCATTGGCTCTCTTCAGGTATAAATAACAGCAAGATTGTAAGACTTTTAATGCACTTTTTGTTCTCTTGTTATCTCGTTGATTAATATATTGAGTTTTGTTGAAATTATTCAAATCTCGCAATGTGGATTATTCTCACCGTCAAAGTTTATCTCAGGGTATAATGGAGCGTGTCTGTGCACTTCCATCAGATCTCATACATCAAGTGGTTAAATTAGCTATCGAACTACTCGAGTGTTCCCAGGATCAAGCTAGAAAAAATTCAGCCTTATTCTTTGCTGCTGCTTTTGTCTTCAGAGCTATTTTAGATGCATTTGATGCTAATGATAGTTTGCAGAAACTTCTTGCAATTCTTAAAGATGCAGCCTCAGTTAGAACTGGTGCTAATTCTGACAGATCAGCTCCTGAAGTCATGACGTCCTCAGAGAAACAGATGGCTTTTCACACCTGTTTTGCTTTGCGGCAATATTTTAGAGCTCATCTTCTTTTGCTCGTCGATGCCATCCGCCCCAGCAGAGGTAGCCGTGGTGGTGTGCGGAATGTTCCCAATATAAGGGCAGCCTATAAGCCCCTTGATATCAGCAATGAAGCTGTAGATGCTGTCTTTCTGCAGTTGCAGAAGGATAGGAAGTTGGGTCCTACCTTTGTGAGAACTCAGTGGCCTGCTGTCAATAACTTTTTGAACTCCTCTGGACATGTTACCATGTTGGAACTATGTCAGGTAATGTCGCATTTTACTCTTCACATTTAGGTTGTTTTGTTTACCATGTAATTACATTATGGTCACATCCGCAGACTCCACCAGTAGACCGTTATCTGCATGATCTACTTCAGTATGCGTTTGGTGTTCTTCACATAGTTACATCAATACCTGATGGCCGGAAAGCAATTGCGAATGCCACACTCAGCAACAATCGTGCTGGTATTGCTGTCATTCTGGATGCAGCAAATATTTCCAACAGCATTGTGGACCCCGAGGTCAGAGTCTGCTTCTATCCAATATTCATATTGTTTGGTATTTCATTTATTTCTTACTGATACTTGCCTTCTTCATGTTTTATTTGTTATTGAAGATCATACAGCCTGCACTAAATGTCCTGATCAATCTGGTGTGCCCACCACCATCATTAAGCAATAAACCATCTCTTGCACCAAATCATCAACCTGTTGGCCAAGCTACTGCCCGCCCCTCTATCGATAGTACTGCAGGTGCTCAGTCCACGGGTAATACTCTGCAAACTCCTACTGCACCAGCTTCTTCAGGTTTGGTTGGGGATCGAAGAATTTTCTTAGGAGCTGGAACTGGTTCTGCTGGACTGGCTGCTAAGTTGGAGCAGGTTTATCGTCAAGCACGTGAAGGTGTTCGTCAGAATGATGGTATAAAAATCCTTTTAAAACTTCTTCAGCCCAGAATATACGTGAATCCTCCTGCTAGCCCAGATTGTCTACGAGCCCTGGCTTGCAGGGTACTTCTTGGTCTGGCTAGAGATGAAACAATTGCACAAATTCTGACAAAACTCGAGGTCGAATAGCAATTTTCTTTCCCAAGTTATCTTCTTATCTTTTTTATTGTGAGAAACACCCGATGCAGTTGAGCAGGCATCATAGGGATGGATATTGATTTTTGAGATTTGTTGCTAGGTTGGTAAGAGTTTATCGGAACTAATTCGGGATTCAGGTGGTCAATCAAGTGGAACAGATCAAGCAAGATGGCAGGCTGAACTTGCTCAGGTGGCACTTGAGCTAATAGGGGTAAGCATCTAGATTACTGTATTATTCTTGTTTGATGCGTGTGTATGGGATTTTTTTTGTGTGCTTCATAACTAATTAGATGTACTTCATTCCTTGTTTCTTATTTAGTTTGCTGACATGTTCAAATGTGTTTTTATACGTGTTTGCAGATAGTGACAAATTCAGGACATGCAAATCCACTAACAGCCAGTGATGCTGCTACTCCAACACTGCGGCGCATTGAAAGAGCTGCCATAGCAGCTGCAACGCCTATAACTTACGATTCTAAGGAGCTTTTGCTCCTTATCCATGAGCACCTCCAGGCATCAGGTCTTGGTGAAACTGCTTCAGTTATGTTAAAAGAGGCTCAATTAACTCCTCTCCCTTCGTTGGCTCCCCCTTCTTCCATTGCATATTCCTCTACACAGGAAATGTGTATGCCGCTAGCGCAAGAACAGTGGCCGTCTGGCCGTGCTAATAGTGGATTTTTCACCAGCAAACCCAAAGTCTGTGCACCTGACGAAGGACATAATTCTAGATGTAATGTGACTCTATCTGTCAAGAAGCATTTGACTTCGTCGACACAAGAGACGTCCACGCCTGTAGTACAACAACAATGGCCCTCTGGGCGCTCAAATAGTGGCTTTTGCCCCAGCAAACCCAAAGTCCATGTGCATGATGAAGATCTCAGTTCGAAAAGTAATGCAGCAACATCCACAAAGAAGAAACAGTTGACTTTCTCACCCAGCTTTAGTTTGCAGTCACGAAAGCAATCTTTTTCCCTTGATACTCAACCTCAGTCTACACAGAGAATAAACACTAGTTCAAATTTAGATCCTGCTTGTGCAGATACATCAGAAACGACTGCAGAGGTAGTTGCTAGGAACGATGATGATGCTGAAGCTCAGTTTAAGACTCCAATTTCCTTTCCGAGAAAACGGAAATTGTCCGAGCTCAGAGACCCAGAGTTGTCAGTTTCTGGTAAAAGAATCAATTTGGGTGAGTTAGGACCACGATCTCCAGCTTGTCCTTCCATGGCTTCCTTACGTAGGAATTCAACCATAGCGGATGGATCAGGTTTCCAAACACCAGCATCAGCATTAGATGCTAACCAATCTGGGAGCTCCAGACTAGGCCAGATGACACCTGCATCTCAGCTAAGGCTTCCATGCGATCCCCAGCCTTCAAATCAGGAACGGTTATCGTTAGACTCCCTTGTAGTTCAGTATTTGAAGCACCAACACAGGCAGTGCCTGGCTCCAATCACAACTCTTCCCCCAGTGTCTCTCCTACATCCGCATGTCTGCCCTGAACCTAAACGGTTACTTGAAGCTCCACTAAATATCACAGGCCGTCTTGGCACTCGTGAGCGTCAAAGTTTCTACAGTGGCGTCCATGGGAATCGCAGGGACCGTCAATTTGTTTTCAGCAGATTCAAATCTTGGAGATCTTGCCGAGATGAGACTGCTCTCCTCACATGCATTGCACTTCTTGGAGGTACTAATCATTTAGCAGTTGGTAGTCATGCTGGAGAAATCAAACTATTTGAAGCTAGCAGCGGTAGCTTGCTTGAGAGTTCCTTAGGACACCAGTCTCCGGTTACACTTGTTCAGCCATATGTCTCTGGAGGTAGTCAGTTGTTGCTTTCTTCGAGCTCCAGTGATGTGCTGTTGTGGGACGGTTCTTCTATAATTGGTGGGCCTAGACACTCCTTTGATGGATGCAAGGCTGCAAAATTCAGCAACTCTGGGACACTTTTTGCAGCGCTCTCTTCTGAATCATCAGTGAAAGATGTCCTATTGTATGACGTGCAGACCTGCAGTCCTTGTGGTAAACTCACTGACACAGTCACATCTTCTCGGAGTAATCCCTATTCTCTTGTACACTTCAGCCCTTGTGATACACTGATATTGTGGAATGGTGTTCTCTGGGATCGCCGTGTCCCAAAGCTTATCACTCGGTTTGATCAGTTTACTGATTATGGCGGCGGCGGTTTCCATCCTTCTAGGAGCGAGGTAATGTATAAATCATATTTACTCTTTATCCGAATTATATGTGATAATATTGGAGCTATGAACCAACTGCTGAACTTCGTCAAGTAAACTCTTTATTTTTTTGGCTTATCAAAATGGTGCATATTACAGGTGATCATAAACTCGGAGGTCTGGGACATGAGGAATATAAGGCTTCTACGAAGTGTACCATCATTGGACCAGACAGCTATTACGTTTAACTCCAGGGGAGATGTTATATATGCAATGCTGAGGAGAAACATCGAGGACGTTATGTCTGCTGTTCACACACGCCGTGTGAAACATCCCCTGTTTGCTGCTTTCCGCACGCTTGATGCGATCAATTACTCAGACATAGCCACTATACCTGTGGACCGATGTCTTCTTGACTTTGGCACAGAACCAACAGATTCGTTCCTTGGGCTGATCACAATGGAAGATCAAGAAGATATGTTTTCTTCAGCCAGGATGTATGAAATTGGTAGGCGGAGACCAACAGATGATGACTCTGATCCCGATGATGATGAGACTGAGGATGAAGACGAAGACGATGAAGATGATGAAGATGACCTGGACCGGATTTTGGGACTAGGTGGAGACGATAGCGATAGTGGAGATGATGACATCAGTAGCGATGATGATGGAGATGGTCCGAGTGATTTGGATGATGAAATCCTTGGCGCTGGTCCTGACTTTATAGAAATTTTGACTGATGGTGAGGATGAAGACGACGATGATGATGATGATGGCAGTGACATGAATGGTTCTATGAGCAGTGGTGAAGAGGATTATATCGACAATATTCATTCTTTCTAATAAGGTTTTTACTGTATTTCCTTTTGAGCTCTGTTGCGTCTCTCCAAAGTTTTGATGATAAGTACTTGTATTTTCTTTTTTTGTGTTAGTTGCATACATAAGGATAAGTAATTATAAAGGATACGGATTAATAATCGTCGTTTTCTTTCTTCACACGCACAGAAGAGAATCCATTGATAGACGAATTAAGAAGAGGCCATGTGATGAAAGACCATTACTATAGAAATGAGAAGAGAAGAGAAGAAGGCATGCATCAACATCACACATCTGATGCTCCTCAACCAAACGAAGGAATAACAATCATTTCAAGGAAAACTAAACCAAACACTTCAGACAGTAGTATCTCACGTACATCTATATTTTTTTTTCGTAATACAAAAAATCTAGAAAATCAGTAGTCTAAAATGGTTGGGTTACTTCTCCTATTGGGAAAAGAGATCCAATCGGATAATATATAATAGATACACACACAAACTTACATATATCTAAAGCCCTTCTTTCTTACTCTCTTTTCACTGCTTTCTCCTTCTTGCCTTTTACCTTGTTTCTTTCTTCTTTTATGTTGTCTTCTTTGTTATTCTCCATTATCTTTTCACGACAGTTTAATCGAGTGTCATTGGTTGCGTCATGCAACATCTGAAACGGGCTTTTCTCACAGTCGTCATTATCTCAGTTTCAGCTGCCTCAAGAAGAGTGACAATCTCTGCAAAACATGGACGGACTTCGGGGTCTGCATCCCAGCAACGTGTCATGATCTCGCTAAGTACGGGAAGACAATCTGCTGGGACGGTTGGACGGACTCCACGGTTCACCACTGCAAATGCAGCCTGAACCGCTGTCATGTTCTGGAACGGTAAGAGCCCCGTAATCAACTCCCACAGCACAATTCCAAAACTATACACGTCCACTTTTTGAGTGTAGGGCCTGTGCTGGATCATCTCTCTGCATTGATCAACAGATTATATAAGGTTATGAATGACAAGACAAGGATGGAAAAGAAGAGAAACTATTCAACTTACGGGGCCATCCATCTATAAGTTCCAGTCTCGGGTGTCATCCCTTCAGTTTGAACTTCAATTCTTGCAACGCCAAAATCAGCAATCTTAATGGACCTATCAGCTGATATGAGGAGGTTATCTGACTTTAGATCCCGGTGTATGAAGTTGCGCTCGTGGACATAAGCCATACCTCTGGCAACATCCAACGCCTGCATAACAGCTAACTTCAGAGGCACAGCTCGGTTTTGTCTTTTAGTTAAAAACTGCCTGACAGAACCTCCTTTTGCATATTCAGTCACGATGCACCACACCATTGGTTTAATACACGCGCCAATAAACCTAACGATGTTAGGATGCTTCAGAAATGCAAGCATAGAAACTTCCTGCTGAAATTGCTGTTCAAGGGCTTGTGCTTTTTCAGGGCTGCTCTCTGGCTTCTCGAGTAGCTTAATTGCTACATCCTCTCCATTATAAGTCCCTCTGTATAACTTTCCAAACGCCCCTTGCGCAAAAGCAGGACCCATGTTAAGTTTCCTCAGATCTATTGTCCACTCTTCATAGTTTGCCAGTCCCTGGGTTGGATACCTACTATCCATCAACGCTTGTGCTAAGGCATCATCGTTAAGTGCATGGGTGACTTTTCCTGGGCGAAATACGCTTTGCCCAACAGAGAGAGAGTAGGGATGGCGCATAGGCTTTAAACCGGGATGGCCGATAAGAGCATCACTAGAGCCAACACTACTGTTGTCCACAGACATTGACACAGACCCTCCAGCATTACTTGTCTGCATACTGTCGACGGACATGTTTGTACCTTCTTCACCGAGCTTTTGGTAAAAGTCTTGTGTGAAGGCATAGTAATTGTTGTTGTTATTGTGATTGCCAATAGCATGCATATCGAACTTTGGATTCTCAAGCATCGTTTCCAATATCGTTTTACGTGTTATTTAGATGTCTAACGAAACTGCAAGGCTCATGTAGTCTTTCAATCACTTCAACATGCACCTAAAGCAAAAATAAACAATAGTCAAGGACATAGAAAAAACGATACGAGACACAATATTATATTTAAGTATTGCTAACTAAAGAAAAAGCTAAACCGTGCATTCAGGTACAGCACAGATCAAACAATCTCTATCATCATAATGGTCTATTCTTTCAGTGAAGTAAATACAAAAAAAACTTACCTTTAGGAACAACTCAAGAAGCTAGAAAAAATGTAAGTTTATGTCTCTGAAGTTTACCTCAATCAATGATCGTGATGCCTCCACAGCATCAACAACCTAAAAATAGAAACATACATGTTATACTAAGAGCATGAAAAATATCGTGTATTAAGCTGAAATTAGATCCTTTGAAGCTCAGCTTAAACTAGGTAAAAATAGTATCTTCACTGTTGAATTCCAAAATTTCAATTAAAATAAAAACAAAAGTCGAAGAAAAACGAGAAAAAACTCGATGATGAAAATAAAAAATCAAAAAGCAGACACAGATCCGACGATTCCATGATGAGAGAAGCTAAGACAAAAAATCAAAAATTACCTAGAGCTTCATAAACTCCATAATCAGTTGCTAAGAGATGAAAAACACACGAAACCTTTGCCTTCAACTACTGGATAAGTTAAACGATCGAAAGAGAATCCGATCGAGAAAATAAAACCTCAAAGTAATCAGATCGCAATCCAAAGGCTTACTTCCGATCAAATTTCAAAGCTAAGAAGCCAGAAAACCTAAAGAGAAGAGGTGGGGGAAGAAGAGTCAGTCGTCGCTTCCCATATACTTTTCCAGACTCTGATTTTCTCCTTTCCTTTTTTTTTTTTTTGGATTTTTATTTAATTTTTGGTCCGTCCTTTGCTGGCAAATTCGTTTTTTTATTAATCGGGACAGCTTCCAAGACATACTCTCTCAATGGAAAGTGATCACACGCGCTTTATATTGGTTACACGTGTCATTTTCACAATGAATGATTGGTCTTCGTCTTAGGCGGCGCGTTGTAGCTTTAAAGCTACGAGCAACAGTCTTTTCTTCTTCACGCTTGTCTTCTGTGACATTACTTTATTCGCTTAATAAGTATATACTATAAGTTTTAAATGTGAATTCCTCTTTATTATTAAAAACTCTCAGATTTTTATATAGAAATTTAATTTCTTTACATTTTCCATTTTCTGCCAACATATGATTATGATACACCTGTTAGTTTCTCTTGTATTTGAACCGGACAGGATTATCCAGTAAAATTGGTATGGATATTGATTTCTTTGGGTTCATTACTATTTGGGCCGATTACTCCCAGATCAGCCCACTATAATTCTTAGCTGGCCCATCTATTTCATAACCAGTACCCACCTTAGATAGATTCTTTAGGTTCATTACTAGTTGGGCCGATATTCCCATCCCGGCCTATTAAAATTCTAACTGGCTCATCTATTTCATAACCAGCAGTTCCAGTACCCACCTTAGGAAGATTCTTTGGGCTCAATACTAGTTAGGCCGATTATTCCCATCCTGACCCACTAAAATTCTTAAGTGGCTCATCTATTTCAGATTCGTTGGGCTCATTACGAGTTGGGCCGTATTCCTAGATCGGCCCACTAAAATTCTTAAGTGGCCAACCTATTTTATAACCCAGTACCGTCTCTAGGTAGAGATATAACGTGTAGGGTTTTCGTTTCAGTGGGTAACTGAATTCAACTTATCGAAACCATTGAAGAAGTCATCATGTCGTCGGAGCCTGAAATCCCGTCGTTGTCATCAACCGCTGCGGAGGAGGAATCTAGAGAGAAGATTAGCAAGAAAGCTGCAAAGAAGGAAGCTGCGAAGCTTGAAAAGATGCGTCGTCGTCAGGAACAAGAAGAAGCTTCCCGTAAGACAGCTTCACTTTCTCTCGAAGATGACGAGTTTTCCAGTCACTACGGTGACGTGACTCTTAACGAGCTGCAATCGAATGAAGATCGGAAAGCTGGAAAGTGGAAAGAAGCTGTTGGAGAAAAAAAGTGGACCGATGTGAGCGACTTAGTGAAAGAGATGGCGGGATCAGAGGTTCTGATCCGAGGCCGAGTGCACACGATTCGTCCATTCTCTAACAAAGTGTTTGTGATTTTGAGGAAAAAGGGATCTACGGTTCAGTGCGTGGCCAAGCAATCCGAGGAGACCAAAGTAGGCGTCAACATGATTAAATTTCTCAGGCAACTGAGTAACGAATCTTTTGTCGATGTCATCGGTGTAGTCGTTGTCCCCAAGGATCCTGTAACGTCAACTACACAGCAGCACGTTGAAATTCAAGTGAGAAAACTCTATTGCGTCAACAAAGCCTTAACAGTATTACCACTTATTGTGGAGGACGCTGCCCGAAGTGAAGCAGAAATAGAAAAATCTCTTCAGGTATAGTATGTTGATTTCAAGATTTCGTTGGAGGTGGTACAATTGTGCTATTTTTTCTGATTACTGATGGCCATTGTCTTCATAAGAGCTGTTCTTTCATGATTGTTGCAGACTGGAACGCCAGCTGTTCGTGTCAATCAGGATACACGTTTGAATAATAGGGTGCTTGACATCAGAACACCAGCTAATCAAGCCATCTTCCGCATTCAGTGCCAAGTCGGAACTGTAAGGCATTGGTGTTCAAAAGGATTAGGCTTTGTCATTTGTGACACTTGTATATCCATCACGGATAAAATAATCATTAGAGATATGTATTAGTAATAGTATATTCTTTCATGGTTTGGTTGTTTTCTACGTTGTTTTGCTGAATAAGCTAACAATTATGTAGGCGTTCAGAGAGTTCTTACTATCCAAGAGCTTTGTTGAAATCCACACACCAAAACTGATGGCTGGTAGTAGCGAGGGAGGTTCTGCTGTATTTAGATTCGATTACAAAGGGCAGCCTGCTTGTCTTGCTCAGTCTCCTCAACTTCATAAGCAGATGGCAATATGTGGTGACTTTGACCGTGTCTTTGAGATAGGTCCTGTTTTCAGGGCGGAAGACTCTTTCACTCATAGACATCTGTGTGAATTCGTTGGTCTTGATGTGGAGATGGAGATTCAAGAACACTATTCTGAGGTAAGAGTTTGCTATTAGAAATATAAATTTATCTCAAGTAATTCTGTTCAGCCAGTGGTGCTTAGTATCTCTTGTTTGTACAGATAATGGACCTTGTGGACGAGTTATTTGTATTTATATTCACTAGCTTGAATGAGAAGTGCAAAAAGGAACTTGAAGCTGTTGGAAAGCAGTTTCCATTTGAACCGTTGAAGGTAACCATATGCAGTATGAGAAAGGAACGTTAGCTACCAAGTTTTTGTATCTTGTTAGATTCTGATGATTAGCCTTAAAATGCAGTTTCTTCCAAAAACGTTGAGATTAACGTTTGAAGAAGGGGTTCGAATGCTTAAGGTGTGACTTGTATATTTTGCATTTTACCTGAGTTTTACAAATTTACTATCAAATCATAAGTGTAATTTTGATGTTGTTGACAGGAAGCTGGTGTTGAGGTTGATCCTCTTGGTGATCTGAACACTGAATCTGAGAGAAAACTTGGCCAGCTTGTCTTGGAAAAGTATTACATTACCTTTTTTACACCCTATTTGACATCATTTTCGTTCTCAAAATGCTATTGTTCTGTATCTCGCCGTGACAAAGTTCTAACACCATCCCTTTGTTGCTTTTGATAATGAAAACAGGTATAACACAGAGTTTTATATATTGAATCGCTATCCTAGGGCAGTTAGGCCTTTCTACACTATGCCTTGTGCAGATAATCCTCTTTACAGCAACTCCTTTGATGTCTTCATCAGAGGTACATCTTTGAGTTGTTCGTTTTACCTTGTATGCATTCTCTTTAATTATGTTACTCCATACTTTCAATACTAAGTTTTTACGGGTTCTCTTTCCTAGGTGAGGAGATCATATCAGGAGCTCAACGTGTCCATATCCCAGAAGTCTTGGAAAAACGTGCAGGGGAATGTGGCATTGATATCAAGACAATATCCACGTACATCGACTCATTCAGGTAAATTGCTAACTGAACCAAACCAGCTTGGTTCCTTCTGTTAGTCATAATAGCTGACGGTTGTTGTACAAATACAATTGTTTATAGGTACGGCGCACCTCCTCACGGTGGATTTGGAGTGGGACTGGAGCGAGTGGTAATGCTCTTTTGTGCCCTCAATAACATCCGCAAAACATCGCTCTTCCCTCGTGACCCTCAAAGGCTCGCTCCCTAATAGATTTTCAACTCAAAAGCTCGAGCGCTGATATATTTCATGAAGATTTTTGAATGTTGAGGGATTTATTGCCTTTGCCTGACTCTTCTCTTATGTGCAAGTCAATTCTTGATTTAGTTTAATGTCAATGTTTGTTTTACATTACTGAGTAAGCTATAAACCTCTTTCTCCCAGTATTTTAGTTGAATATTGATTTTCTGATGACCAAGTACATGGCCTTAACACAATAATATGTTGGTCTTTTTTCGGTCAACATAATAAGCTGTTCTATTCATTATTTGTCATTTATTAAGGCTTCGGATTACCATAAACAAAACTTGCATGAGCTTTGGTCTATTTAAAAGCTGAGAATATCACATTTGCCACAGTAACAACTACGACAGAAGCAGGCTCAACTTTTTGTTACTGAACTAAGCATTAGAAGACAAGAAACGGAAACTGAATCTCATCTGGTTGTTGTAGATCTTGCACTCATGGATGTGTGATAATTCGTACTTCTATGTTTCCTGTAAGATGTGTAAACATCATCATACTGAGTTGGTTCGTTAGGATCCGCCAGAGCCCCAAGTCCCAATCTCCCTGATCCACTCTTTTTGTCAGTGCTTCCATCCGCATATGTTCCTGTATCGGGGTCCACCTGTAGATTGGGAGGTGGAGGAATGCAGGCACCTCCTTTACGCTCTGGACTATCCCGCTCGTAATCCTCATAGTCATCTTGTGATTCAGATCCCATGGGACCTTCACTTGGGTTGACCTCACCTATCTCTTTAAAGAACTTAGATACTCTCTCAAGTACTTGAGATTGAGGTACATCAGATGGTGGTATGACAGTTGGGATATCAAGAGGGCTCAATGGAGAGTAAGGCACACCACTACCGATCTGCATCTTTCTGACCATCCCAGGGATCAGACCTGGAGGAAAGAGAGGATATGGAGGTGGCTTCTCACCAGCAGGTGGTTGGGTTGGTGGTGGTATAGAAGGGTTAAGTGGTATGGAACCGGGAAAGGAACCAGGAGGCATCACATTTGGGATAAACTGTTGGGTTGCGACCGGATGCTCCAAATTCATTGTGCCAGGAACATTACTGTTTGGTGGCTGTTGCAGCATTCCTGCAAATGCATATGAAGATAAAAACTTGTTGGTTTGTGGTCACATCTAAATCATATTCTTCAAATACATAGGTAAAGTTAAAATTGTTGTCTCCCTCACAAAAGAGGAGGACTACCTGGACGTTGTAAGGAGTTTGTTGCTATAATAGACGGATGGGAAAAAGTGTTTTCAGGTGGTCCACTTTTCATCTCTTTCTCAAGGGAGGAGATGGTGTCTTGATCAAAAACCTCCTTTGAAGCCCAGAACTGCAAAATTTTCTCCAGACGTGATTGGTTTTCTTCCTTGTTCAGTGGGAAGTGGTAAATCCTCCCCAGCATGGAACCCAAAATAGGTCTGAAAGCAAGAGTTTCATTGTCCAACTCGTGCAAGTTTGTCCTCCTTTGTAAACTGTATTTGAAGAAGCAAGTTAGTAGAAAACACAAGAAAACATTTGGGTAGAAGTATCCTAATGTGCAACCTGAATTATCACATTAACCAGAATTTTGAAAACACAAAGATTTCTACTAAGATAAAATAAACGAAAAACTAAGTCTAAACAGAAGACACCTCGAATTATGTAAACAGTTATCTGGGATTAAGTTTAGGAACCTGTCGAACAGAATGTCATTAACCAGATAAACTATGTGCATCTGTCTATCATAATCATCCATTGTAAAGACCCTGTCTCTAAGTGCCTCTGCTAAAGCTGGTGCAAAAGGAGATCTCTGCATGAACCAAATCTTGGCACTTTTGATAGACTCTTTTGTGCCATTAAGGTTTCCCAGGACACTATTTAGTTCCATTGCAACATCAGCAGGGAGTGGACCAGAAAGACCTCGGAATGCATGAGTTGACTGATCAGAATCAGGACGATTATGGGAAGCGAAATGATGAGGTTGCGGAAGATGCTGTGGCAGTTGGTGGTAGTCATGGAACGGTGGGAAAGGAGGTTGGCGGATTGGTGGAACAGCCAATGCACTGGGCACATTGTTTACTGAAGGACTGATCAGGGGATTTGGCGGATGATGCATCATAGCCATAGAAGATGATGGAAATGGAGGATCAAAGGGTCCTCCAGGGGGATGCATAGAGAGAAATTGCTTATAGCGGTAATAACCATGCCCTTCACCCCCAAACAGAAAAGCATAATCAGGATTATCCTTTTGTCTATCACGCATCATAGCCTCAAACTCTGGACCATTCTTAACCGAATACTCAACAAGCTTATCAATTCGCTTCTGCAGCTCCGGATCAGCTGGAGGAGGTGGAGGAGGTGGAGGAGCTGAATCATACGGTCCAGGGAATGGCGGAGGAAGGTGATGTGGTGCTAAATGAGGAAGGAAAGGTTGAGGTTGCTGTTGTCCAAACATCTGTTGGTGAGGAAGATGAGGAAGAAGCTGCGGTTGCTGCTGCTGATGCATAGGATGCTGGTAAGCGAATTGCTGCGTAGAAGGATGAGGAGGCATGAAACCAGGAGCATTCATTGGTGATGGATACTGTGGATGCTGCGGATGAAATCCGAATTGCTGTTGTTGCTGTGGAAAGTTGGGGCCTTGTTGCTGCTGTTGCTGAGCATAAGGCAACCCAGAAGACGGAGCATAATCGTGCTGCCTTCGATCCATTTATATAAGCTGAAACAGTTATATGCTATATAGATTCAGCAAGTGTTCCTGAGAGAAAACAAAAGCTTTCGAAATTGGGTCATATGAATCAAAGTAAGTTGTCTCGTACATTCAAACCGAAAGAAGTAACTATCATTAGCGAATCAAATATCTACGCAATGAAAAACATCGAACTATACACAGAGATTCCATTGTAACAAAGTCATTTGAAGAGTCTAACAGCGAAGCGACGCATCGATAAAGAATCTGACAACAGCTGAATCATCAAACTAACAGAAAGAAACTTTGAAAAAATGCAAGTCAAAATTGGAGAGAGTGAGACACAATACCTAATTCTGTCACCTACAAACAAACAAGTACTGAGAACAAAGCGTCGAAGCCAATGAAGCAGAAGCAAACTCACCTGAAGAAGAAGAAGCACCGAGAGAAACAGAACTTCGCTACTAGGATCCGGATATCTTATTTGGGCCAGCCCATTTGATTGATCAGGTATTGGGCCGCTTCTAATTGAAGTCTGACCCGGACCGACCCAACCTAACCTGAGTTATAAGGCACTAAGAAGATAGACCCCTGAGACTAGTAAGGACACTAATCTTAACTGCCATTTTTTAGGAATTTATAATCAGGTTGTCACATTTTTAATCTAATTGCCACTCATATTTTAGTATTTCCATTTTACCCTTAATGAAACACACCTATTAAAAGAGAGGGTTACAATTTTATCACCTTAATCAGACACACTAATTGATATAGAAGGTTTTAATTTTGTCTCACTCATTGGGACTCAAACATTCACTTCGACGACGGCAGCTGTATTTTTTCGATTTCACCAGTCCGAGTCCGCTTTCTTCTTCTTCCCTATTCCTGCACCTGAAGCTTCATCCATCTCGCACATTGCTGACTGGTATCTTATTCAATCCTCTCATCCTTCCTCGCTGAAAAGAAGAAAAGAAATAGGTCAGTTTATGAGATATTGAAAAGTAAATAGCTTGATTGGCTAGCTCACATTTAGTTGGTATTCATGTTCGTAGTGATGATTAGGTTCCGATTAGGTATGTTCATTGTGATATAATCTCATAGTTGTATTGAATCGTGTTAAATGGGAACAAAACGAGAATACCCAACTCAACCTGTTTTCGTAAACCCTTTCTGCAGATTTCGTGAAATTAGTACATATAGGTACAGCTGTATGGTACATTTAGGTACAACAGCATACTAGAGATGACAGAACAACATGTACATTTAGGCACAACTCCACACTAGAGATGACAGACAACATGTACATTTAAGTACAACTGAAACTTTTTGTGTAATTCGTGAATGAATTTTGTTTTATCTTATATACAGAAGGTGTTGAGGAACATGTACACACACGTGCAATTTGACTATGGAGGGTGCTATTCAGAAGATCATGAATGGATTTCAACAAATGCTCTAATTGCTATATTGTTTAAGACTTCATCTTTGGTGGAGATAACTTATTCGGTGTTAGTAGATAAGATTTGCAGGAAGATTGGAATAGTTGAAACCACTAGGAAGCTCAAATGAGTTACAGGCTATCTAAATCTCGGAGAGAGACTTATATTGTAGATGACGAGGAAGTTTTGATTTATTTGATGTCATTGGATAAAGAGGGGCTGAGACCTGTTTTGCAAGTAGAGTTATTGAATGGTGTGGAAAGTGTTGACAATGTTGGCATCATTACTATTGAAGAACAACAGAACTAGATGATTATTGATGAGATGAAGGAGATCTTTTTTGACGAAAACGGTGGTAATGATGATTGTGAGAAGGAATCACGTGATGATTTGGATATTGTGGCTTGCCCTATGAATAATAATTTGGATGTTGATGCGCTTCCAGTTTGTGTAGAAGAAATTCAGAATGTTGAAGAATGGGAAGATGGTACTGATCTTGAGATAAAGCAAGAATTTTTATCGAGGCAGGCAGTGCAAGATGTGGTTCTTAGAGCTGCAAATAAGAACTGTTTTGGATATCATACAATTAAGTCGGATAAGAGACGACTTATGCTACGGTGTCGTCAAGCTTCTAAAGGTTGTAAATGGTATTTACGAGCAGCTAGAGATAATGATTCAGTATTGTGGACTATTAGAGTACACAGAAAAATGCATACATGCTCACGAGCTCTTGAGAGCACTAGCAGTACTAAACAGAGAGGCACACAACGAATTGTACCAAATTTATTGCACGAAAGTTTTCCCGGTCAAATGGACACTCCGCCAGCTAAAAGCATTGTTAATATTGTACAAACACAACTTTCTATAGGTTGCTCATACTCTACAGCTTTGAGAGGAAAAAAATGACATGTTGCTGAGATGCGGGGAAGTCCTGAAAAGAGCTACAAATTGTTGTTTTCTTATCTGTTCGAGTTAGAGAAAGCCAATCCTAATACAGTAACAAGTGTGGAATTGGATGCAGATAAGAGGTTCAAGTACCTATTCATCGCGTTGGGCGCTAGCATAGAAGGGTTTGAGGCAATGAGGAAAGTGATAGTTGTGGATGCAAATTTTCTTAAGACCAAATATGGTGGTATGTTGGTTTTTGCAACAGCTCAAGATCCCAACCATCATCATTACCCCATTGCTTTTAGTGTGATTGATAGTGAGAAAGATATTAATTGGAATTGGTTCTTTACAAACCTGAAAACCGTTATACCGGATAGTAGTAAATTGGTTTTTATAAGCGACAGACATCAAAGTATCATCAAAGCAGTGGAGATGGTGTACCCGAGTGCTAAGCATGGCTATTGCATCTGGCATTTGTCTCAAAACGTGAGAGGAAAGGTAGCGAATGACAAGGATAGAGCTGCAGAAAAATTCAGGAATTGTGCTCATGCTTATACTGAGAATGGGTTTAATAGAAAGTATAATGAGTTTAGTAGTAGGTGGCCTGCAGCTGCTAAATATCTGGAAGATGGTATAAAGTTTGAAAGATGGACAAGGTGCTATTTTGAGGGAGACAAGTACAACATAGACACTAGCAATTCCGCGGAATTAATGAATAATGTGTTCAGAAAAGCAAGGGCTTACCCCCTACTACCTATGATTGATGCAATTGTTGAGAAGATATCTGAATGGTTTAACAAACATAGGAAAACATCTTCTAGTGCACCGAACTTCAAGAGAGTGGTACCTTATGTTGAGAACATATTGCACTTACGATGTGCAATTGCAATAGGCTTGAAGTTGAGAGAGCTAAACAGCTTTCGGCTTGAATATGATGTTAAAGGAGTCAATGGAACGTCGTATCTAGTGAACCTGAAATTGAGAACCTGTTCTTGTAGATGTTTTAATATAGACAAGTATCTGTGTGTCCATGCAATAGCCGCATGTAGGTACTTTATGCGGAAGCCCGAAACTGAGAGAGAAGAAAGTATCCAAATCTATGATCTCTGCTCAGAATATTATTTTACTCAGACTTGGTCATTGGCATATGAGAAAACAATATATTTAGTTCCACATGAGTCTGAGTGGAGTGTTCCTGCAGAAATTCAAGAATTGGGCGTATTACCTCCTAATTTTGTACCAAAACGAGGTAGAAATCAAGAGACACGATTTCCATCCTGCGGAGAACGTCGTCGTAAGAAGAAGAACAAGTACAACCCTAGAATAAACTTGGAGAGGTGGTTGCAGCCAGAAGATTACTAATTTCTTAACTTCTCTATTGTCTGTGTATTTGTCGGTTGGTCCAACTGAGTACAACTGGTTCAACTTGGTAGTTTGTACAATTGGTTCAATTTAGTACAACTTTGTTTCGTTTGGTACAATTGGTTCAATTAGTACAGTTGGTTCAATTAGTACAACTGGTTTAATTTAATACAAGTTTGTCTCGATTGGTACCATTGGAATTCTTCTAAACAATGTAAAGGTTTCAAAACACATAATGAAAAATTTAAAATGAATAGAACAAGAATTTTTTAACTTTTTGAGAATTTTCTAGTGTTTTTCCAGAAAACACTAGTGTTGTATAAGTACTCTTATGTAGTTGTCATACATTTACTAAGCGAAAGATACGAATACTATTAATTCGAACATATTGTATTGTAGAAACATCTTAACGGTTAATTAAATTAGGAATATCAGAAGTCCAACCACAAACCATTTATTCTTTATAGAGTCCACCCATAAAAATTAAAAAACTGTCAAAGTACAACTATGTAGACCATTGTACAACTGGACAACAAAGTACATATACATCCATTTAAAAAAAAATCAACAAAGAGTGGCGGGAGTTTTCAAAATTTCTAAAAATTTAAAAATTTGGATTTTTTTTTTATTTTTATTTAATTTTTTTTTCCAATTTAATTTTTTCCTTTTCACTTGTCGATTTCTTGTCATTTTTTCCTTGTTTAAATATTCTAATTGTTCTAAAATATAATCATTTAAATGTTCTATTTGTTCTGAAATATAATCATTTAAATGTTCTAGTTGTTCTAAAATATAATCATTTAGATGTCCCAGTTGTTCCAAAATACAATAACCTAATAAATCGAACAAAGTTGTTTCATAATACCAAAAATACCATACTACCATAATATCTTATGTTTCATAATACCAAAATACCATAATACCATAATACCAAAATATCAGTTCTGCTTCTTTTTTTGATCCCCGGGTGTATATCTATTTGGTGCTCTTTTCACCCGCTTTGCTCTTGTTTCTACTACACCATCTCTGTCCTTCCTCTTTGTCCCTTTATCATGCTCAATCTTTTCACCATCTTCATCATCATTGCTTTTTTCACCATCGTCTTCTTCATCATTACTCTTTTCACCATTGCCTTCTTCTTCATTCTCATCACTACCGCCTTCTTCTTCACTCTCACCACTGCCGCCTTCTTCCTCACTCTCACCACTGCCGCCTTCTTCCTCACTCTCATCACTGTCGCCTGCTTCTTCACTCTCATCACTGCCACCTTCTTCATTCTTATCACTACCACCTGCTTCCTCAACCTCAATTGATGCCACATCCTCAGTTGGTGCCATATCCTCAATTGGTTTCACACAATTGATCAACACAAATCCACTGTTGGGAGTGGCAGAATATGCATATTCTGGATCAATACCCCTTCTCTGACCCGCCACGTTTTTCTGGAGAATATGCATATTTGTTTCCAAAACACCAATCCTGTCAAACACTTTGTTACTCATTTCACCAAGCGCCCCCATGAGTTTCCCAAACCCTTTCTCCATCTCTTTCAAGATAACTTCCTGTACAGATTCAAGAGTAAGATATTCAACAGGGTTCCCCTTTTTATCCACATCCACAAGGATCATGCTCAGAGTTGCAGCTCGAGCTTTGACATCCTTTTCCAGCCAACCTTTCCAGAATATTTTCTTCCTTTGCACCAGTAGACGATCTCTCCAGCTTCTAACTATCAGATCTAAACACATGTCGTCGTCATTAACTTCCTCAACATTTCGCCTCAACAAGTCCTGCTCATCCAAGGTAGGTTCCAAGATGCTAGTAATTACCTGAAATTATCACACCTGATTTTAAACTAAAATTCGGGATAAACACAAATAATACAAGGTTCGTTAATAAATACTAACCTTAGTTTGTCCGAGCACAATGTTTATATCATCCAACGAAGGACTTTTGCCTTCACTGTAAACGAACTTCCGTTTGCACATCCTTGGACAACCCGAATCTGCTCTTACATCTTCACGATATTTCTGTCCAAGGTCTCGAATACACTCGAAAGCCAGAATCTGTACAATGAGTCAAAGCCATAATCAAAACTCGATATCCACCTATAAAAACTAAACAATTGTACAAGTTGGACCAAAATAAAATTAGTTTTACCTCAGGCGGGATAATGAATCCAGAAAATCCAGGTTGAGCTTTTGTTTTCACAACTCCATTCATGTTCTTTACCAGCCCCTTAATCCCATCAATGCAATCATGGAACGTATAACGACCCCATGGGAAATTCTCACAAACACTCAAGTCATTGACAATTCTCAAAAGGAATGTGTCAACAGTCAGTTCATACTTATTCTTTGCTTTCAATATCTTGCATAGGAAATAAAGGACAGCCAACTTCTTCCTGTCCCCAGAGGTCTTCTTGTTCTTCAAGCTCTCAAGTATGTTTTCAACTTCTCCAATCTTTATTCCTTTACTTTTCTTAAACACCCTTTTTGCAAATTCCAAACCTCCCAGCTTCTCCTAGTTCGCGGGATATTCTTTGCAATTGAATCCGGTTAAAAGAGCGTGCTCTCTGATAGAATACCTTATCAGCCTTCCATTCACCAAAAACCAACACTCTTTTTCTGCCTCGACGCAAGCTGTGCGTAGCATAATCATCCACATGCCTTGTACTTGGTGATTTCACTGTATTGGCATGTGGAACACATGCTTAAACTGCTCATGCTCTCTAAACCATTTTAGTTCTGCCGGAAACTGTTCTAGAAACTCCACCGCCTGTTGTACATTACACCTTGTTCCTATCCTAACATATTTGGTGTACTGACTTGGTTCAAAATACATTTTTTCTGGCTGCAGTGGGCGAGAATCTTCCTCATCACCAGAGCTATCATCAGTAGAAATATCCTGCAAATACAAAAAAAAATACATTAATTCGTTAATAGTTGTACCACTTGTACCATATACAGAACTTATACTTGTACTAATTGTACCAGTACCACTTGTACCATGACTAGAGTTGTACCACTTGTACCATTAAAAAACCTATACATGATCTTAGTTGTACTACTTGTCCCAATACACAAATGTCATAGTTGTTATTAAATGTACCTTACTCATTTCATCTTCTTCAACATTATCTCCTTCAACGGAAACATCTTGAGATATATCGTGCAAAATAAATAAACAAAAAACAAAACTTTACCATTGATCTTAGATGTAATAATGGTCCTAGTTGTACCTTAGGCGTGTTTTCATCTTCTTCTTGACCGCTCTCTCCTTCCGCTCCAGCACCATCATCTCCGACCCTTTTCCTCTCCACTGCCTGAAGCATATACTTCGTCTACTTTGCCATCTACTATCTCTTCTTCGTTCTTCTTATCCAAATCGTTCTTAGTCCTCTTACCCTTACCCTTACTCTTCCTCTTATATTTCACTTTTTTGTCACGTATCCTACTACCATCTCTAATTAGAACCATCACTGAACACACGAAACCAAACAAAGAAATCGAAGAAGATGAGAAGAAATCTCCAAAAAGATGAGAAGATGAGAAGAAATCGAACCCTAAATCCCTAATTTAAGATTCAAAATCATGATAGAGAAAGATTGAGAGATACCTTACCTCTTCGAATCGCCGAGAATCCACACTCGCCGGGAAGCCGTCGATCTGAGGTTTGTCTTCTTCGATGAAGAATATGAGAAGAACCACGATTATGGAGGAAGAGGGAAAGAGCCGATAGAGATTTAGGTTTTAGAGTTTAGGGTCGGGTAAGAGTTTGGGTATAGTTTATGTGGGCCGAATTTAAATTGGGTCGAATATGGGTATGACATATTTGTAATTAAGCTAAACTCCTACATTTTTTGGTATTTTAGATATTAAAAAAAATGAAAAAGAAAAAGAAAATGGGAGAGTCGGTCATTGTTCCGACTAGTAATTTGTAAACCCTTAAAGCGTCCTCAAAGAATTTCTTCACCAGACATATCCGCCATTAACAAAATCTTTCTTTTTCTTCTGAATGAATTTATAAAATCACTGATTATGCTTGTTCTGAATCAAACAGAGTATTTCCAATGCTAAGAACCATCTCACTTGCGGCTGCTAAGTCTTCTTCTTCGACTTCAGTTCTATCTCTTCGTCCTATTATGGCTAAGGTTTGTGTTTCGACTTTTCATCTGAAGATACTGGATTGGAAGGATTTCTAGATTTCCGATTTCGAAATATTCTATCATTTATGGCTAAATCTTTATACTTTCGTCGTTCTACTTTTGAATTGGAGTCAAATTCGTTTTGTTAAGCTTCAGTTTTTCGTCTATGCAATGTACAAGCGTGTGAAAATTCTTCAGTATAACTCATGGAGATTCTGGCGATTACTTGTTTCTATCGTTGCAGTTGCAATGCAAGGCGATTCAGAATTTCCCGGCCTCCTCTTCCTGTTCAGTAGTTCGGGTCGATAAATTATATAGAAATGTCTGCCTGTTTCACTTTAAAAGAGAAAATGCAAGTTTTCTTAAGTTAGCTTGCACACTTCCTTCGCATCTAAAGCTTCTCGGTTCCGTTAGTTATGCAGCACACTGGAGCAGTTCGACTTCAAGGTCCTTTGGAAATAGTTTGAGACCGTTTACGAGGAGATGTTTTTCTCAAGTCCTTAATACTGGAAATAAGGCAAGCATTATTAGTAGTGATGAACATTCTGGTGGGGTTAAAATAGGTTTCAAGAAATTTAATAAGAAGTGGAAAAAGCATAAGGTTATGGCTTCCGCAAAAGGCGAAGTGGGGGCTTCTACTGAACCAATTATTGGAGATGTTAGCAGTGGCATCAAGGTAGAACTATCAACTGCCACTTCACCTGCTAGCAATGCTAAGAAAGCCTCTACTGCCAAAACAAAACGTAGGCCTAAGAGCAGGAAACTCGAAGATAGATCTTCTTCATTGGTGTCAGTTTTGGAGACTGCCTCTCTACAAGAAAGCCCAATAACCACTCACAAGCCAGATCACTCTGGTTCCGAAAATTACAGTTCTCAGAAGGAGGTGGCAAAGATTCCCTCAGGGGAGGGGCCCGGAAGATCTACTCCATCAACTTCCAAGTCGGAACAACAGCATTGTAAGTCAACAAATGCAATAATTGTACCAGTACAGGAGCAGGCTGGGAAATTTTCTTCTCAAGTCCCTAATACTGAAAATAAGGATAATATTGGTGGTGATGAAAAGACTGGTGGAAGTAAATCAGGTCTCAAGAAAGTTAAGAAGAACCGGAAGAAATATAAGGTCTTAGCTTCCTCAGAAGCTGAAGTGGTGACCTCTACTGATCCAGTTATTGGAGATGTTAGCGGCGGCATTAAGGTGGAACAAGCCACTGCTGTCAAAACAAAACAGCGGCGAAAGAGCAAGAAAGCTGGAGATACATCTTCTTCAGTTGAACCAGTTTCATCTGCTAAGGTATTAAAATTATAAAATCATAAAATCTTAGGAATATAATACTCTCTCACATGCTTGTTTTACCTAATGGTACTGTTCTCAAATGGAGGTGGAAAAAAATCCCACAGTGGAGGAGCCCAAAAGTTCTGCTACATCAAATGCTAAGTCTGAGCATTTGAAGTCAACAAAAGCAAGCAATGCACCAAAACAGAGGCAGGTTCCTCAACCCATGAAAAACAGCATAGAGCATCGAGGCCAAAATGCATCTAAACCGCTTTATCCACCTAGTGGAAAATCTGTTATTGTCGTTGAGTCAATCACAAAAGCAAAGATCATTCAGGGGTATCTTGGTGACATGTATGAGGTTTTGCCAAGTCATGGTCATATCAGGGACCTGGCCTCAAGGTCTGGTTCAGTGAGGCCAGATGACGATTTTAGCATGGTTTGGGAGGTTCCATCTTCCGCCTGGACTCATATTAAGAGCATAAAGGTGGCATTGAATGGGTACAGTTATTTACCTGTTTAACTAAGCGCAAAATCACTGTTGCTGTTGCCTCATCTGGTCCTTAGTTTTAGAATAATTTCCGGATGTGTCATTGTGCTGTCTAGCTATTAAGATATATCACTGCTTCAAGCGCCATATGATATGAGTTACTTCTTTCCTATGGTTTTTCTTATTGTGCTTCTCTCTCTCCTTCTGTTTACCTTATTCCTCAGAGCTGAAAATTTGATTCTTGCGTCGGATCCAGATCGTGAAGGAGAGGCGATTGCCTGGCACATCATAGAGATGTTGCAGCAGCAGGGTGCCTTACATGAAAGTATGACAGTGGCAAGGGTTGTTTTCCATGAGATAACTGAGTCAGCAATAAAAAGTGCACTTCAAGCCCCACGAGAAATTGATGGGGATTTGGTACATGCTTATCTTGCACGTCGTGCTCTTGATTATCTAATTGGATTTAATATTTCACCACTACTTTGGAGGAAACTTCCGGGCTGTCCATCAGCTGGGCGAGTCCAGTCTGCTGCTTTGGCTCTTGTATGTGATAGAGAAAGTGAAATTGACGGATTTAAGCCTCAAGAGTACTGGACTGTAGGAATCAAAGTGCAGGGGAAAGATAATTCAGCTCCTTTTTCAGCTCACTTGACCAGTTTGAATTCAAAAAGGTTAAGTCAGCTTTCTATCAGCTCTGAAGCAAAGGCACAGGACATTGAGCAAAGGATCAGATCAGACGGGTTTCTAGTGAAGGGCAATAAAAAAAGTACTACACAGAAAAATCCACCAACTCCGTACATAACATCAACCCTCCAGCAGGATGCTGCTAACAAATTGCATTTTTCAACAGCATATACCATGAAGGTTGAGAAACTGAAATATGTTCCTTTTTTTAATTCACTTTTCATAGAGTCCATTTTTCCGAAAATAATTACTTTGCAGCTTGCTCAAAAACTATATGAGGGCGTCCAACTTTTCGATGGTAAATCAGCTGGTCTTATAACATACATGCGGACAGATGGCTTACATGTGGGTGGCATTTTATTTCCTTTTTTCTCTAAACATTTCTGTCTGACAAATTCTTTTTCCTCTATGTTACAATTGCACTTTAATTTTCCTTTATTCATTTGTTTACCTTTTTGTTTGTTTCTGTTCATATCAGATAGCTGATGAAGCTATCAAAAATATACAGTCCTTGGTGGCAGAAAGGTAAGACATATAAATGCATCTGTCAAGTTATTTTACGTTAGTCCATTGACTCGAGAGACTGTAGAAGCTATTTACTTATTATCTACAGGTATGGGAAGAATTTTGCATCAGGTAGTCCTCGTAAATATTTTAAAAAGGTTAAGAACGCTCAGGAGGCGCACGAAGCTATTAGACCTACCGATATATGTAGATTACCGTGTAAGTAATAAATTTACCATGCTTCCACAAGACTTGTGGATTTCATTTTGTCATTATCAATAACTTACCAATACGATTTATTGTCTTTACTCTCAACATCCTTTGCATATATTTTCAGCAACGCTTGCTAGCCTGCTTGATGCGGATTCTCTAAAATTATATACCTTGATATGGTCACGAGCTATGGCATGTCAGATGGAACCTGCTTCCATTGCGCAGGTACTATGTGAACTATTTTTCTCTATTAATCTTGCATATAGTGTAAAGTAGGGTCTTATTTTTCAGAGAGAGAGAGAGGGGGGGAATAAAGAAAGAGTATATGTAGCTGAATTTTGCCATCTACCGTTATTGAATGGTTCAAGGTTTAATATTTGAAATCCTTCATATTTCTCCAATTTTTGTGTGAATTTTTCTGTCTCAGATACAACTTGATATTGCAAATGCCTCAGAATCCATTATCTTCAGATCATCATGCTCAAAAGTTGAATTCCTTGGATACCAGGCAGTTTACGAGGTACAACCTATTTCATATTATCTTTGATTACCTGGCAGTTATATCAGTAGGTGAGGTTTTTAGTTCCTCATCTGCTGATGATTCCCTATATTTGGCTTTATGAGCAATACTTTGTCATTTTCTTTCTCTTCGCTGTGATTATTTTGACTTCTTGTGTATTTTGGAATTGTATTTTGTTTGTTATCAGCTAATCCGTGATCCTTTTACTCTTTGGAAATTTGCTAAGGCAGGCTTGTTGTTTCTCGTGGTGATACTATAGGATCCTGAAGCTAAGGCAATCAAAAATAAAGACAATGATCAAAGTAGTGAGAGGGGGGTAACTTTTGAAACTCTCTGTTTGTTGAAGGTACTATTTCTAATATCACAAGTGCTTTCTTCAGCTGTGCTTTGTATATCATGGTTTCATTTCTTTCTGTCTTCAAATTGTTTTTTCATGAGACATAGTGGACCTTTATTAGTTGCTCCTCTTTTCAGGATGGGGATCTGCTAAATATTGGTGAAGTGGAGCTCAAGCAGCACCATACTCAGCACACACCTCGCTATTCCGAGGGGTCACTGGTATAGAACTTGTATTTCCTTTGTGTCAAAAGTATCTAAGATCCAGTTCCGCAATATGTTAATCATCAGTGTAGGATTTTTCTGGAATTGGCAGTCCTAGTGAGTTAGTATTTTATAGGCGAAGAGGAAGAAATGTGATTAGAAAGATGAGAAGAGGATACTGGCACAATTTTGTTTCACAATCACAATATGATCTGTTCCTTGGCCTTCTTGATTCCATTTGAAATTCAACATACCTCTCTGAACTCCAAGACCCAATTAATTAGGAGACTGAATACGTCAGATGTGTAGTGAAATCTGACACTTCACATGTTAGCCTCCAGTAGCTCATTTTGGTTCCCGCTCAGCTAGAAGATACTTTCACTTTATAGCTTCCACATATTGCTTTCGTTATTCTTGTTGTTAAGCACTAATCATAAACTTTTCTCATCTACAGTAATTCATTTCTGTTTCAGTAAGATGGTACCTAAGCATGAAATGATAAGGAGTTTCTTTCTGTTAGAGTGCTGAAATCTGATGGTTGTGCAGACATTAGACATGAGTGTTTTTACTGCAGCAAGGTTTCAAAGCACATAATTTGTTAACCATGTTTTAATGTGTTTCAGATTAAAAAGCTCGAGGAGCTGGGGATAGGTAGACCCTCAACATATACATCTATATTTAGGGTTTTACAGGTATGTTCTCGTACTAGGGAACTGTTGGCATTTTTCTAGTGCTTCTGTCTTTGCTGAAGGTTAAGAGGCTCTACCCTCTTCTGAAATTAGCAATATCCCTCCTCTTATGTGAGCGTAAACTGGAAGCATTTTGACGCCATTTTTTTTTTTTTGCAGGACAGAAAGTACATAACAATAAAGAGTCGAGTCCTGTATCCGGAGTTCCGTGGGAGAATGGTATTTTCCTTTTCTATTGAGCTCTTTAATTATCGATTTAATAAACCGACGATCACAACATATCTTTCCAACCACTGTACTATCTTTACAGGTTTCCGCTTTTCTTACCAACTACTTCACTGAGGTCACAGACTATAGTTTTACTGCTGATATGGAATCTGAGGTGGATATTTAGTCCATCATAGCAATTTCGACATTTGCATAAGTTTCCAATATTACAAGATAAGATATTCAGGCTGATCTTCCTTTCAGCTTGATAATGTTTCTGGTGGTGTAACTGAATGGAAAGGTCTCCTAAGAGACTACTGGACACGCTTCAGTGCGTATTGTAAACGTGTTGAAAATGTCCAACGCCCACAGGTACCTTCTTTCAATAATGAATACTGGAAGTCTATTTTCTTTCCAAAGTTTCTTGAATTAATATCTTATATTATCATACTTTACAGGTGGAGAAAATGTTGGAAAACAAATATGAGGGCTTTCTGTTTTCTTCCCTTCCTGATCCTAGTAGGACATGCCCGAGGTTTGCATACCATCTTACCTCCTACTAAATCAAAATTAGAAACTGTAATCAATTTCAATATAAAGCATCTAACTTATAAAATGTGAAGAAATCCTTGCTTTTATGTATATGTACAAAGATATTTTCACATATACTATCGGTACATAATTTGTGAAATATCAGATTGTACAGTGAAACACCAAGGAGAGAACAAAATGTTTCTTTATATTTTAAATGAGTATATGTTGACCCCATAATTGGGTTTCTCTCCATGTTTCAGTTGTATGGAAGGCACCTTAGGTTTCAAAGTAAGTAGGTTTGGTACGGGATATTTCATCGGTTGTGATCAGTACCCTTCATGCAAGTAAGTTGCGGGCTATTGAGTCTTTAACTTTTTTACACATGAGATACTTATGTATTCTCTCCATCAAAACCTATTAATTCATTTTCTTGAATTCTTAATCTGTCTGTGTTAGTACTATGATCACTACGATAATTTGAGCTATGTGCTTCATATACAGGTTCATTGCTAAAACGCTTTATGGTGAGGATGAAGATGAAGATGACCCTCCAAAGAATGCCTGCGTAGAAGAGCCCAAATTGCTAGGTCTTCATCCCAATACCAGTGAGAAGGTTTCTGTTCTGACCTTTTTCTGTTGACAATATCTTATCTAACTTTAATTTGCTAAACTCATTTCCTTGTTCAGGTTATTTTAAAGTGTGGCCCTTACGGGCATTATGTACAGCTCGGTGAGGATAAAAAAGGGCACTTACCAAAACGAGCGAATGCATCCCATGTATGTTGGAGTTTTATCAACTAAAAAATTCTTCAATGGAGGCATATTGAATAAACGTTCAGTGTACATATGTTGCCAGTAATGTCTTGGTGATATATTGCTTGCCTTTTCTTACCAAGAATTTTCTTGCAACCTTGTTTTTTAGATAAAGGATGTGAACTCTCTTACACTCGAAGGTGCTCTCGAACTATTACGCTATCCTTTGACACTGGTAAGACTGATTAACATTAAAGTTATTACATGTCTGGCTGGGCTGTTTCAAGACTTTGGAACTCTGACGACATGTTATGCTGATTTCTGACCAGGGAACTCACCCTGAAGATGGACAGCCTGTGCTCTTGAAACTTAGTAAATCTGGATTTACTGTAAAACATCGCCGCACTATGGCTACTGTTCCAAAGGTAAAGTTACCTAATTAAATATATTGCCTCCGTAGAGTATGATTTTGGTAGAGTAACAGGAGTGTTATTTTGGAGTTGTTGGTTCTTAATTTCATATGGGAATGAGCTGTGGATCCGGATACATAGTATGCTAGGATCTACTGTTTTCTATATGATGACATGAGTTCAAAACATCATCGTTTTCATGGTGGGTAATTGGTACTTTGGCAGAACATGGAACCAGGTGAGGTTACTTTAGAGAAAGCAATGAAGCTCTTGTCTGGAAAAAATGCGAGGTTTTCTGGCAGACCTAAGAGGATCCAGCCAATAGTTGATGAAGAAGAGGAAGGAGATGAAGAAGCTGCGGACGCTATGTAATCTTATCCGCAAACGACCACCATTGGGCAAATTTACAAATGGTTACTGAGCTTACATGAATGAAGAAGAGCACTGACTTCAATGGAGACTATTTGAATATTCTTTTTGGTAATTAGAGTAATAATCGTAACAGAAAAGATTATAGGTACTGCTGTAAGATGACAACACATTTGTTAA
Organism: Lepidium sativum; assembly: GCA_023374145.1. Lineage (NCBI taxonomy): Eukaryota > Viridiplantae > Streptophyta > Magnoliopsida > Brassicales > Brassicaceae > Lepidium > Lepidium sativum. The sequence continues at coordinate 70,719 of JAKUCM010004009.1, forward strand.
TGATATAATATCCATTAGTTTTATGGTTTACGGAGGTGTGGTGTTCTCTGTTCTGAGAGACTGCAATCATCTTTAAATTTGCTTTTATGTTACATAAGTTGCAGGACAGAAAGCTTTCATCTTTGATTTTCCTTCATCTTGAGCTAGATGGGAAGCTGACTATAATCATCTGTACAATTTCTACTAGGGAAGGACACTCTACACCATTATACATTGAGCACGCAAATTTGATTGCTCGTTTCACATATATCTTTTCATGTTAAGTGTAACTTCCGGTGGGATACGGATTGCTGATTGCCTTTGGGTCCTCTGTGTCTCTTCTTATGTGCAACAAAGGGTTATTGGAGAAAAAAGCATGAGTTGAGTTGATAGTTCTGAGCTTGGAATGCATATCTTGATATTTATTTGTCAGTTCTCACAACTTTGGGGAGGAAGTTTGACTTTCGCTGGGGGTTGGTCCGGGGCTGTTAATGACTACTGCTGACTGAGTTGATTCTTCAGCAAGTACTCTTAATCTGTTGAGCACTGGCAAGATAACTTTGGAAAGATCAGGTCTGTCTTTTCGCCTTATCCGGGCACACATGAGAGCCAACTTAGCAAACTCTGCGGTGGCTTCAACAGGCCAATCAGACACAACAGGGTCAAGTAGATCTTTCAAATTCCCCTTCTCGAGGGCTTTTTCAACATAATGTGTTATGTGCATAGGTGGTTTTGCTGTTATTAACTGAAGGAACATAATGCCGAGTGAATAAATGTCAGATTTCACACCCAGCATGCCTGTCTGCTGATACTCTGGGTCAATGTAGCAAAGCGTGCCAGCAGTTGATGTCATGTGGTATTGCGTCACGGTGTTTGCAACGGATGGAGGAACCAGCCTAGCTAAGCCAACATCAGCAACCTTGCTGACAAAGTTTCTGTCTAGTAAAATATTTGCTGGTTTGAGATCACGATGAACCAGTGGTTCTGGTTTAGTCTGGTGGAGGAACAACAGTACAGTACCGATCTCTGCAGCAATTCTGAATCTTGTTTGCCAAGAGAGGGGCGGGCTGTCTCCTTTCCTGAAAAGACGGTCTTCTAAGCTCCCATTAGCCATGAACTCATACACTAAGCATTCAGATTCTGGGCATGCTCCAAGAAGAAGAACCATGTTAGGGTGTCTTATGCTGCTCAACACTTCTACCTGTGTTAAATTAATAAATTGCACTTAACTAAAGTCGGATGCCAAAAAAGACCCTGAGGGATTTAAAGCTTTTCAAAGACTTTGTTACGATACTTCACCTCTTTCTGAAACTGGGAATTGCCTTGAGCTGCATCTGGGCGCAAAGATTTCACAGCCACAGGTGTGTGATTCAGATAACACTTGTAGACAGGTCCATAACCGCCTTCTCCAATCTTGTATTTCTCATCAAAGAACTCTGTTGCATCCTCAATCTCCTCAATGGTATACTTCCTGTATCTAACATCTGATTGTACTAATGCATTCACGGCTTTTGTTTTCTCTTCATATTCCTTCCTAGCTTTCATTTCTGCATCGAGTCTCTTTTTGGACTCGATCTCAGCAATCCTTTGGGCTGCTTCAGCAGCTTCCATTGCTGCTTTGGATTTTTCTTTCTCCTTCTCTGCAATGGCTAACGCAGCTTCCTCTGCATTCTTTGCCTCTTCCAATCTCCGTTCTTCTTCTATTTTCCAACGTTGAAGCTCTGTTGCCTGCAGGTCCAGCAATTGAATTTTGAATTCGTACTGTAGAAACCGGGAAACAGAATTGAAGCCGTGGTACTCGTTTTTGCGGATATTATACCTTATGTTTTGCTGTGAGAGCTTCCTTGCAAGCTGTACTGTACATTTCCATTGTTTGTTTCAGCTCCAGTTTAAGCCTACGCATCTCAGCCTCTACTACATCATCCTGGTTATACAATTTTCAGCCATAAAGCCTCTTTGAGTCTAGCAATTCTAAGTATAGCAACCTGAAAAAAGATTTACAGATCAAACTTACCACTCCTTGGGACGCAGATGAAAACCTTTCATTCTCAAAAGAGCCTGTTGAGAAAGCAGATGGTGAGCTTATATCCATTGACCTCCGTCCATAGGTCATTGACTCGAAGCTACCATTGTCAATGTCTGAGAAATTTGATAGTCTTGGAGGAGTCCGGTTTGGATCAGCATTGTCATATAAGGAAGTAGAGTTACGCTCAGTGCTTGGTCTTCCAGAGCTTATAAAGGATATGTCAGAATCCGCGAATGATAGATCTCCATAAGACCTCCCGTTCAAGCCTCTTCTAGTGAAAGGGGACCTGTCCCAACCAAGAAGTTTAGTTTCATCATCTAAAGCCTATGATCATGATTCCCTGAACGTTTAAAATGTTAAACAAGAGTGATGTACCTGAAGCCATCTGATTGATCATCTAGGGACCTGCGATGCTGGGACTCAAATGACTGTCTCTCAGCTACCAGAATATGAGAAAGAAAAAAAGGTTGAGTATTTTACTGTAGATTAACATGTGAAGAAGCAGTAAGAATAACCATATCTGTTTTCATTTAACCTCTTGTGTTATTGGTAGAAGGAGAAGGCAGACGTGGATGTGGCTTCAAGCTAGTCTGTTGAAGCTGGTTTCGCAATGGAGAAGCAGAAGGCGCAGCACGAGATGCTGCTTTCTTTGTTGATAGCTTTCCTTTGGTGACGACGTAAACCGTGCAGAAATCAGGTGCGTTCTTGGTGATGGTTCCTGGAATATCTATAGGTTTGTTGAACCTGCAGAATTTTAACACCTGATGTTGTCTTCTGATTCACCATCTGCAGTTAATAGATTCACAGAAAAACCAGAAACAGGAATAAAACACACCTGAGAAAGCCACCTTTCGAGGATGAACCAACCACCAACACCTCAATGACGACCTGATTTGCATATTCGACTAAAGCTTTCCCCACATCTGACTCCTCCAATAACACATCTTTGCATTGTATCTGAATGAAGTTCCATTTCAAGAAAGTACATAATAAGTATAGGAAGAGACAGAGCAGAGGTATAATTGCCTCTAGCTTATATTACAATACATAAGATCAGAGAGACTCACATCTTTGCGTGAACAGAGGCAACGAAAGGGAAGGAACACCTGTTTATAAGAACCTTCTGGGACTCCAGATACCAATGAAGAATCACTTGTTTGGCTCGTCCCTGAAAGAGACAAATCCACCAGCTACGGAGAAAGGAAAAAAGACACATAAAAGAAGCACAATGAACTGAAAACAAAGAAGAAGTAGAAGAAAGGTTCATACTAGAAGGGTTTGATGATGAAGAGGAGGAACCCCGAGGCTTGACATGGACGAGAAGAACAGTTTGGCCTCTCTGCAACAAATTATCAACAGCCCATTTCAGAGCAGCTTGGCTGTTTTTTTCTCTATCTATCGCCACAGCCACCAACCCGTCCGGCCCAAATCCTCCTCCATCTCTGTCCCTCCTTCCTCCACCGTTCTTCACCATCCAAATCGAAGAGCACTACAAAGAAAGATGTTTTGAGTTCCAATGGACAGAAATATGGTTTGGCTTCCTTGATTAGTAAGTTTCTGGGTTTGTCTCCTTTTCCAAGATCCCTTTGATTTTTTTTCGTTTGATATTTTGTAGAGAGGGGAAAAGGGAATGAAGAACACAGAAACAAAGAGGTTTCTATAAAAATCCATTGACTCTGCTTCTCTCTTTCTCTTTCTTTTGAACGTCTCTCCTTCTTCCCCGCCACTCTTTACTGACATTTCCCTATCAATCGTATTTACAGATTTTACCGAAAAAGGCTTTCTTCTTTATTTTTTTGCAAGCAACAAATCTAGAAGATGTTATCATGAAGAAAATTACATTACATGCAAAATGAAAAATATTGTCTTAAAATAGGATATACTTTTGTCAATAGAAAATCAGAATGTTTATAACACAAAGAGAACGTACCTAACTGTGTTTACTTGACAAAACAAAAAGAAAGAAGAAGAGTACATTGACTTCGGGTCTTGTTCTCCTTTTCAAAACATAACATATCTTGTTTGTTAACTAATTAAAAAAATCTTTTACACAAATCACAAAGACTGTCTCTTTTCCTAAACCAACAATGCTTCTTGTTCTTCCACACATGTAGGATGAAGATCATAATCGCAAGCATCGCAAGAAAACGCCCAAAACCTACCTTGCTTCTTACAGAAATCACACACATAAGCTTTGGCCATATCCAGCTTCAGCTCATGGTCATGCTTCTTATCCTTCACTTTCCTTGGAAATGAATCCCCTTCTTTCTTCAAACAAGCTTTTAACTCAATGATCCTTGATTCAGTGAACGGAAAACTTCTCGATCCATACAATGATACCATTTCTCTTGCGTTTGTGGTTACCGTTTTCTCTTCAGGTCCTATGATGACCAATGCAGGTATGAGTTTGATGTTGAAGATTCTACAAAGATCTTGTCTTGTTCTGTCCTCATAAGGTATTGCAAGCCATGGCATGTTGGTCATGTTCATGGTAAACTCTCTTGAGTCTCTGTCTGTTGAAACTAAAATTACCTCGAAAGAGCCTTCTTCTGTAGTCGCAAGCTCATTGTATACATCTATGAGCTTAGAAGTGAAAGACCGAAAAGGCGGACACCAATGAGCACCAAAGTATAAACCTATGGTCTTCCCCACAAGTTGAGAAACTAGCACCTGAATGATGTTCATAGGCATAATTACATAAGGATCGGTTGATCCAACCATATATTCAGTCTGAAAGTCAGTATTCTTTTTACCTTACTTCCATTTCTGGAAACAACGTAATTCCGGGATTCGTGTGCAAGGAGTTTCTCTAATTGTCCTCCAATGCGTTTGGAGTCATCTATGGCTTTGAGTTCTTCTTTTCTCTTTATAGTGAACGGAAATGCTTCGGGACCATAGTCTTCTATTAGGCCAATTACATCTTCAGCGATGGTGATGTCATATAGAGGAACCAGTGATGGGATTCGTGAAATTCTGTACTTGTCCCTTAATTTGTTGAGTAGGCTTAAATTGAAGGGAAGTGCGAGCCATGGCATGCACCAGAAGTGTTCATAAAATGAAGTCATATCATGATCAAATGAGACAAAGATGATTTCAAGTTCTTCTCCTTGATTCTGAATATTTTCGTAGAGTTTTACCAACTCTGGAGTGAAGTCCTTGCAAGGCCTGCACCAGTTTGCAGAAAAGAAGAGACAAACCGTCTTCCGGTGAATATAATCCAACGGCACCTGATTAAAGTGAGCTTATACTTTAGTAAAAGGGACTAGAATAATATAAGAATTGCGAAACAATGAAGAGAGTAAGTAATGGGTACCTCTCCACTATGCGACAAAAGGAACTCTATCCCTTCAGCAGCTAGTATAGAGTAGAGATCACCACTTTCAGGTAACTGAACTTGGTAAACTGCTGATACAGCCATCTAAACTGCAACACCACTATGCTTGTTATCTTCGTCTGTGTGCTCAGAAACCTAAACAAATATAAAAGAACATGCTTCATCAAGAACACGTGACTTAGCCTTATTGTAGGAGTACACGCCATCACATGTTATCCTAAACGGCTCAATCAAGTTCCAACTCGAAAGGCTTCAAAAGAAAAGAGCATACGAGCTGTGATTTTATATAAAACCCCAGGAGACTGAAACTTTCAATCCAGCCTAGATGTTCTATACAGCTCTACAGTTGGAAACCAGTAGTTTTTTTTATCTTGTGCTTTATAGTGATTAAGAAACCCTAAGGTCCATCTTCATGAACATATAAGATGATCAAATATACAGAAAAAACTAAAACAAGTTTCAAAACATCAGAAACCCAGAACTAAACTTAAACATACATATATACAACTGAAGAAAACTGAAACACGGACCATTCATTACAGGTTATACAAACGATGAACTGTATCAGAAAAGATAAGTGTTGACAATAGTAACTCAACCTACCTGATACCAAAGAGATGATGCCAAAAGCTTTATACGAGGATGCTACACAGGAAATGATTTCAATACAGAGTAGATTGTAACAAGATGTACAGACACGTTTAATTCTGATTGAATTTCTTCTCGGTTGATTATGCTTGTAAATTCCAAGAAAAAGGGATAAAGGAAATTCACGTGGGGACAAGAAAATATATATAGAAATATATAATAAAGTTTTATTAAAGTCTTTATCAGATGAACAAGTAAAAGTAAATCAAAATATCCTCAAGGAATATGCCAGCTGCAATGTTTACCAATAGCTAAAGCAACAAGCTTGTGAAAACCATAAATAAATATGCTTGTTTATCTCAACGCTGCATCATCAGAAAGTGGACAAGTTGAAGAAGAAATGGACATAACAGACACTCTTTTGCGTATAGATGATACCAAAATAGGGCACGAATATTCACAAATGGGAAAACAACCAACAAAAGAACAAATGCGTGAAGTTTTTCTATTCATCAACCATATCTGTTAAAACTAAGAATTGAATGCGAATAACCCTGGCGATTAAGAAAAAACACAAAAGTAATCGTCTTTACCTACAAACAGAGACAAGAAGCTTGCTTGATCAACAAATATCAATGAAACAAGATATAGTGGAGAAGACAGGCCTTTTCAATCGAGCTATTACATGAGCGAGAACTCTTCAGTCATAGCCCTTGAAGAACGATGATCACCTTCACTAGCAGTTACATATGAAGATCGAACACTCTCTTGACCTCCACCACCATCTCTATCAACCTCTTCTATTCGATCAACAGCTTCTTGAAGCTCAATTCTCTTCTCCACATCCCAATCACAACATCTCAACCCAATTTTGAGCAGCTTCGACATTTGTGCTTCGTGTTCTTTCCCAGCTTTCATCTCCTTATCAAACACATCAGCAGTCCACTCTGTTCTCGCTACAGACTCAACCCAAGCAGCTAGCTCGTCATCAGCCCCTTTCCCTTGCCGGAGATAATTTGCCGGAAACTTTCCTGTCAGAATCTCGAGGATTAATATTCCCAGGCTCCAAACATCAGACTTTCTCGAAGTTCGGTCTTGCTGAGTGAACTCTGGTGCCTTGTAAGCCACCATGAACTGCTGAGATTGATCCCTGTTCACCACCGGGACGAGAGCGTAGTCCGTTAAAAGCGGATCGAAGTTGCTGTCAAGCAACACATTGGAAGATTTGAGATGGCCATGAGGAAGATTCAGATCTGGAAATACTCTGTAGAGATAAGCTAAACCTCTCGTAACCCCTTTTACTATCCTCAATCGAATCGGCCAGTCCAAAACTACTTGACCTGGTGTTCGGTTTGCTGCGACAATCAATCAAACAAATTTCATTAGATTCATCGGAAAAACAAATTTCATCGGAAAAAACAAACACTTGATAGAGTTTTAATCTTACCATGGAGAAGATTCGCGAGACTACCACTGGAAATGTAATTGGTGACGAGAAGCTTCTCTTCTTTTCTGTAATAGAAAGCGACCAATGGAAGGAGATTAGGGTGAGACAACCGTCCGATCTTCTTCATATGATCATAAAACTCTTCTCTCCCGATATTGCTCATAAACTTAAACCGTTTCACCACCACCGCACGACCACTCGATAAAGCCGCCTTGTACGACGATCCAAATCCTCCACTCCCCAGAACCTCCGCCGATGCACGGAGCATATCCTGGAGCGTAAACCTCTCCTGATCATTTCTAACGAAATGCAGCTTCCTCTTATCTTCTTCTCGAGACTCAGATCCCTCAGCTGTTGCTACATCTCGCTTCACAACCTCGCTTGCTAGTTTCCTGTAGACTTTCGAATCCTGCGAACTCTTCTCACTATATTGTTGCTCAGTTTGATTATAGACTTGGCCATGAATGTGACCGTGGCTTTGTCCTTGATCTTGTACTTGACGGCGACTGAGAATGCAAACAGAGCAGAAAACGGCGATGAGTATTATCACGGCGAGGATGGTGAGGGCAAGGAGAAACACGGTGAAGAACGGCGGGCGAATGTCTCTGCACGGAAGCAAAGGCGCTCCACATAGCCCCTTGTTACCTATTTTTGACCCAAAATTAAATTCACATCTTATAAGGCCCGGCCCATTTATCTATAAGCCCACTAACATTTTTTAATAAAGGAACTATAAGCCCATTAAGTTGCAATCTCTCCCTAGTTGCATGGAAAACACACCATCTACATTGGGGTTTTTAAGAGGTTTCTTTTTTTTGTCAACATTGGATACTTTCTTTTTTTGTCAATGACAGATTATATTGAGCCACAACTAGTCGGTCTAATAGTCAAATTCCTACATAATGTAGGCATGAGACTCGATCCCAGGTTATGCAAATGCGCTATCTTAAGTGGACTTACCTCCTGCCACTAGGTTAAATGTCATTTGCCAATATTGGGTACTTAACAATTTAAAAAAATAAAAAAATAGAAATTAAGAGAGAAAAGAGGAAGGGGTTCTTAAATAAGAGATTTAATAAGAGATTTATTTTAAAATCTTTTAAATAGATGTTTTGTTTTCATTGGTTTTTTTTTTATTAATAGTTAAAATTTAATCTAAAAAGTAGATTATATTAAATTATTAATTTTTTGTGATTAAGAGAGTCAAAGTTAGAAATCTATGGAGATGTTCTTCTAAACGTGGGGAATGTGCCTAACGTGCTTACTACTCACAAAAGAGTCCACGACCAATTACGTTCAACTTTCCGCATGGACAATTAGATTAAGCTTAATTTTCAAAGACAAGATGGACAAAAGATAAAATAGAAAATGTTCGTTATATGTTACAAACATATATATATAGTTACTATAGTAATTAACTAATATAATTAACGATTTTGAACTATCGGTAAAATCTTATGGACGATTACCTGAGAAGAAAGTTGAGTTCATGGGAGCAAGACTTAACGGAATTTGACCTTCTAATCGATTATTAGCAACATTAACGATAACCAAATTCTTCTGTTTAAACTTTGGTAATTTCCCAGTGAACATATTATCCGCAAGATTCAGCTCAATCAGCTTGGGCAATTTCGTCAACGACTCTGGAATCTCACCAATAAATTGATTACCTTCAAGATGAACTTTCACCAAATCTTTCATTCCATCAAAAAAATCATCATCAATCTCACCGGAAAACCGGTTATGCGCAATGTAAAGATGCACAAGCGAGACAAGTCCGTTAAGTCCACGTGGCATTGACCCTTCGAAACTGTTACGCATAAAGCTAACACTTTTAAGACCTCGCATTGACACAAGCGCTTGAACATCAAGCGCACCGGTAAGGCTCATGTTCTCGAGACGGAGAGCAAAAACGACGCCGTTTGAGCACATAACTCCTTTCCATTTCGAGTCACTTCCTTTTTTCCCGAAGCAAGGAGGATCGTTAGAGTCCCATCCTGTGAGAACACTGACGTTAACGAGAGATGACTTGAACTTCAGAAGAGCATCACCATCACCATCGCCGGAGATAGAACCAATGAGACAGAAAACGATCAGTAACAGAGAGTATACGATCGGAAATTTGTCATCGCAGATCATTTCGAATGAAAAAAAAAAAGAAGAGAATTTTGAGAGAAAGAAGAGAGATCTATACGTCCGAAGACATGTTTTGGGAAGGATTTGTGTTGCTTAATCAATAATGAGATGAGATTTTGCCGGCTGATGGTGAAATGACAGCAAATGTCAAGCACAATATCCTTTTCGTCAACAACGTGGAACCAAGTACTCTATAAGGCATTCGATGTTGCTTTGCTTACTCATTATTTTGTATTCTATAACCTTTATTACGTGTGGAGTTTTTATGTTTATATACGTATTAGTCTACTGCATTTGATTTAACTTTCTGTAATAGATTACATAAAAGCTAGTTTTTGTCAAAACATATGAACTGTAGAGATTTAAGTTGTTGTTTTTTTATAGTTTAATGACTGAGAAATTCAAACATATCCATTCCACATTATTTATTTCATTGACATAATATCACTACTTGTACTTGATGTCTTTTAAAAAAAAAATCTAAAACATACATATATACATACTCAATGCAGAATAGTGTACTTTGACGGATTGTCTTTAAGATACACTCATACATAATTTATATGTATACAGTTTATATACGCATAGCTTTATAATTGATTCATTTACCTATAGCTGGTTTATTTATTTTGTGACAAAATAAATCATTCTGATTAATAACATCAGAAGACTTCATGGCCCAATGGATAAGGCGCTGGTCTACGAAACCAGAGATTCTGGGTTCGATGCCCAGTGAAGTCGATTAATTTTTTACTCTAGTAATTTCTGCTTAATATAGCGTTCTCAGTGACACAACACTATTGTTCCATTAAACAACTTCCAAAGAAGCAAACGCCTGGAACTTCTACACCTAAAAGTTAATTTATCTTGGAAATCACTTAAATTCTTGTGGAACTCCTTTCTATTAAGGGTATTAACAATTTCAGTCAGGGAAGCGTTTAGTTCGTCTGCTTGCTGTCTCACAAACTTCACTTTCTTGTCAATACTAACACCATCCTCTGTTTCATTATCCTTGGCTAGACTCCTCCCATATAACTTAGCTTCACTTCCATCGCTTCTACCTCCTCTTCATCATCACTGGAGATTTCTTCCACTGTCTTCTTCTTTTCTGTAGTTTTATGACTATGAGTCGCTTTTACACCTTTCTCTTGAATGGTTTCATGAATTTGGTTTGTCTGTGGCTCTTCTCCTTTCCTTGTATTATGTGGTACATTCTGCTTTATCACCATTGTTCGTTGTCTTGATCTTTTTGATCCTGCAAGAGCTGAGTTTGACAACCCAAGCGATGCGAGACGTTAGCATAAGAGTGTCAGTGATTCGAGAGGTTAGCATAAGAGTGTCAGTGATTCTAGACAGATCCAAACAACTCCAAATAGAGCAGCTTACAATAATGCATCTCTATCTAAGTAATGATGATTACAATGAAAAGAGCACCACATTGTAGCTCACTATTTAGCCTTACGGTTGCACGTGAAGCAACGAAGCATAGTGTCATACAGAAGTTTCAACTATATCTAATATAACTATACAAAAAATTTGCATCATTTTGTATCTCTAAGTATGGAATAAGTCTTCCTTAAGATTCCTAAAGGGCCAAGTGTTGTTTGCTGGTAAGAGACTGAAGAAGAATAGTGTAAAAATGTACCTATATCAGCAGTGATATCAACAGCATCTTGTGCTTCCGGGTCACTATCAGGTTCAGTCCCCGCTTGTCCTCTTGGATCATCACAACAGCATTGATGGCTTCGAGAAGTTCGTTCTCAATATTTCCAGGGAGACCCAGTTTATTCCTCTTCTCAGTACTCAGGGACAAATACGAACGGCCACTGCTTCGTCCCTGAAATTCTCACTGTTTGATCTGTTTGTAATCAGACACAAGTGAATCCCATATCCTCCTGCATTGGTTCAGGGTTCTGTGTACATCCAAAGCATTACAGTTCTCTGAGATCATTGTCCATTTTTGGAAGCTAGATAAAGCATTAGAACAATCTGCTTCAACAGCAGCGATCTCATTCACGAGAATCAGACAGTCATTGATTGTCCATTCTGGAGAAACTTGAGACCAAGTTCTCCTTAAACCTGAAGTACCTTCCTCCATCTAATAAATTCACTGCACTACGGTTTATGAATATCAATTCATCATCATCACTATCATATTAATACATTTTGTAAATTGAAAATGGAAAAGAAATTGTAACGAGTGTGCATCTGCATGTGTGTTTTGAGCAAAAGTATGTACATTGGATGTGTATTACCAGAAAAATAAATGAACTCATAAATTTTGACTTTTCGATCCATAGTTTTCCATGAGTCTGAGAATTGAAAACTTCGGAAGAAAAGAAATGATAATACCAATTCAGGAACTGAAGACAGAAAAAATCCCTAAAAGCAGCTAGGTTTCAACATTAAAGAATAATTCGGAACCAAGAAATCCAAACAAGCATCAAGGGAATTCTGAAATGGTGTAAGCATAAAAATCCAATTGAGATGAAGATGGGAATTACCAGATCTTCAGAAACTGCACCTGGGAAACGACACGTCGACGCCAGATAGAAGACGATGAAGCGAGTGCGAGATCTGGCTTATTAGTGAAGCCAAAGCCCATATCATGATGTATCCGTCCACAGGCCCAACATTTTTCTACTTCGGCCCAAACTATTTTTTCTTTTGTGTGTGGTGAGAAGTATATTTAAGAGAATATAATTCGTGAGAAAGGGATCCGCCGTTAATTAACCTTCTCGGGGTCTCCTAAGGCATAAATTAGTCTTATTTACCCAAAGCTAAGTCCAACAACTATTAATTTATACACCTATGTATCTATGACGTTGGTAATTAATAATGTATGTGTATGTGTTTGTGTAAAAAATACATTCCGACTCTTGTGTTTTGACTTTTGGACTGTTGTTAACCTCAAAGATCATGCTTTTATATCTAGGAGGACAACACCCTTTGGTCACAATAAATAAACTATTTAAAAATCTAACATTTTATATATTTACAAATTAGCTTCCAATTATATCTAAATGGTTTCAGAGAATATTCTTTTTGTTCTTTAAATTGCATCATCTATATGATTTTTCTTCTTCTGATATATGGGTTTCCATTTTTTTTAAAAGAAATTATTATCAGATATGAATATAATATAATAGATTCCTTATTTTAAGAAAAAAAAAAGATATTATATTTTTGAAACGGGGGCAGAATCGAAACAAGCGTCTTCATCGGTCCTTCACGTGACTAATGGAAAACGGAACAGACAAAATCTCAACGGAACTCCAAACAACATGCGTGGCATCAATACACACGGTTCTGTCTCCATCTCTCTCTCTTTTTCTCTATAAATGCTCTTCTTCCCACACATCGCCTCCTCCTTCCATTATCTTTCTCAATACAATAGCCGTAAAGCAGAGAGATTCAGAGAGAGAGACTAGGAGAGGGAGAGAAAGGAGCTCAGTGGTCTCATTACCATTACTTGCTCCATACGAATCTAAACGTCGTCGTTCCCTCAACCTTTTTCTCTGTAATCTCTCTTCTCACGAAATTTTCGGCTTATTTCATCAAGAGAGAAGACCTTGTCTCACCGTTGGATTGATTTTTCTTATCACGAAGATCGTTCTCGAGGGTAAAATTTTGATTCTTATGTGTTTGTTCTTTCTTTCTGCATTTTGGTTTAGGTAGCCTCTATTGCATCTTCTCAGCCATTATTCTGTTTGGCGAATCTTTATGTTTATTGTACATTTGTAATACAATGGTTATCAATCTATGATCATACCATCACATCTGAAGAAAAAAGTAAATCCTTTTTGAAATGGAATATACAGAAAATTTTACAAATAAAGAAGAGCTGGCTCCTTATTAGGCATTTCTGAGCTGTCCTGAAGAGAACCCAAAAGTTGAGCTTATCCATTGACATTTACAAAGGACATAACAATTGGAACGCTGGTCCATCGTGATTTGTCTTAATTGAATGTTGCACATGTGTATTTTTTGGAAACAATGGTGATGTGGTTTTTGTATCCATCTAAGATGTTGTCTTTTCTCGTTTTTGGGTGTTTACAGCAATCAAGTGCAAACAATGGTGATGTGGGTCTTTGGCTATGGTTCTCTTGTGTGGAACCCTGGATTCAACTACGATGAGAAAGTGTTAGGTTTCATTAAGGGATATAAACGTGTTTTTGATCTTGGTAAGCCCAACAAAAACAAGTTTGTTTCTTTACTTTTTTGATTGGTTTCATTGTCTTCTTAATCAGTAGTTTGATTCTCTTGTGCTTTAATTTTACTTGTAGCTTGCATTGATCATAGAGGTACACCAGAACACCCTGCAAGAACTTGCACCCTTGAGAAAGATGAAGAAGCAATATGCGTTAGTAGATATTCTTACTTGTCTATATGATACAAGGAGCTTAGTTACTCATAGATTCTTCTTTTCTTGCTAACTATACAATGCTTACTTGACAGTGGGGGGCTGCATTCTGTGTCCGTGGAGGACCAGAAACAGAAAGTCTGGCAATGGAGGTATGTCCTTGAAAGACTAGATCGCTTGATGTGTCGTGTTAATGTCTATGTGTTGATCAATCCTATTTGTGCACAGTACTTGGAACGTAGAGAATGCGAATATGATCTCAAGACATGTGTAGACTTCTACAAGGTGAGTCACGGCTTGTCTGATTGTATTGAACAAGTCTATACTCTAATGCTCGTTAAGATTGACCTCAAAAGTTTCCTTCCTTAATGTTTACAGGAAGATGATCCCCTGAATCCTGCTGTAACCGGAGTGATAGTGTAAGTTGTTTTCTATGACACATGTCCTTTGAGGCTGTTTTCACATCGATAAGACCAAATATCTTCTGCTCTCTTGTTCAAGTCTTTGAGTTGTGATGAATTTATTTCAATCTTCAGATTCACTTCTACTCCAGACAAGGTCTCCAATAAGTATTACCTCGGACCTGCGCCGTTAGAAGACATGGCAAGGTAAACTCTTGTAATAGTCTCCAGACAACCTCGTCTTGTATATGCCACATTCTTGTCCTCACAGTAGCTTGTTGTTTTGTGTATTTGAAGACAAATTGCGACAGCCAATGGACCTTGTGGTAACAACAGAGATTATCTCTTCCTGCTAGAGAAGGCAATGCACGACATAGGTTCGTCCAAGCTTCCTTTGTCTTCAACATGATATTAAGAATAATGGATTGAATTTGCACAAGTTTTAATGTCTTTACGCGGGTTGAATATTGATGATCACTCTTAAAGGACAACATCTGCTCATCTTTGTAGTCAAATCTTATGACTTTGAAAGGCTTTAAAACAGACATTGGTCTTAAGGTGTTGAACCTTTTTGTTGTTGTTGTTTAACACAGGACATGAAGAGGATTATGTTATAGAGCTAGCTAACGAGGTGAGAAAAGTTCTGGCCGAGGCCTCGCCGAAAAAGGTGATACCGGTGAAAGAAATAAGAACGAGCCATATGGCTAACAAGTCCAAGAGCAATGTACCTACGGCTCATCAGATACTTCCACATCATCCAGAAGCTGTTGCCACTACATTATAGCTCTTGTAGTTTTCTTATTGGCTTCAGAGACCAGTGACAAAGCAGATCGTTCTTTGTTTTCCTTTGTTTTTTAACAAAGTAAGTTTGTTTCTGAGTAGGGAAGTATTATCTTTGTGTGTTCGCAACTCTGTTTGTCTTGTGTGTTGTCCTAACGAGTGCTAGTTGTCTTCGAAGAGAATAAATATCAAAATAAAATTTAGATATTAATATCTCAAAAATGAGGAACGTTTTCAATACTTACTCGTTTAGCATTATTACTTGATCTTGACCACAAAAGAATCCTTGATAAGATCACGTAGGTTATAAACACTTCCTACACTCTTCCTT
This sequence comes from Lepidium sativum, assembly GCA_023374145.1. NCBI lineage: Eukaryota > Viridiplantae > Streptophyta > Magnoliopsida > Brassicales > Brassicaceae > Lepidium > Lepidium sativum. The sequence continues at coordinate 86,104 of JAKUCM010004009.1, forward strand.
GTATGCATAGTAAAACTATGAGAGAACTCAAAGTTCTTAACAAAATGTAGTTTCTTCAAAAACAGTGAGGGCTATTAGGTATCGATAGGGCTTGTATTTGTAAGGCCCATAACAATAATTGGGCTAATATTTGGGAAGTCCATACGAAAATTGGGCTTTTACTTTTTTTTTTTTATATCTGCTTTAGAGGAAAAAAAAAAGAAGAAAGAAAAAGCCGACTTGGGGTCGAAGCCAGTTCTTCTTTTTCATCAGTCATCATCGTAATCGGAGTATTACTCGCAAAAATCTCTACTCAGCGATTCATTTCGTTTCACAGAAGTTTACAATTCTTCAGCCATGGATCTCAATCTCGATGCGCCGCACTCCATGGGAACGACCATCATCGGCGTCACTTACAATGGAGGTGTCGTCCTTGGAGCCGACTCACGTACTAGTACCGGTGAGATTTTCCCCTTTCTATACTCTTCTAGGGTTTCTCTTTTGTTCTTTGGGTTGTATTTTAGCTTTTTTTACCTCCCAATCGGAACGGAGAATAAGTGAATTCGATTGATCGATTGGGAAAATTTCGAGAAAGCTGAAGAAATTGAGATCTTTTATTAATTACTCGCGCAGGGATGTACGTAGCGAACCGGGCGTCAGACAAAATCACACAACTCACAGATAATGTCTACGTCTGCCGCTCTGGATCGGTAATAATCTCTCGTTTGTTGGATCTCTCTTAGGAATTTTTTGGGTTTTGTTTTGTTTGATTCATTCTGTGGAAACTTTTCTGCTCGCTAAACTTCTTCTTGAAACTCTTCTGCTTGCTAGATTTCGTACTCTAATGTTTGTTGTTCATAAATAACTTGCTAATGGGTTATTGCTGATGCATTTTACTGATTACCCCAAGCTTACTTCTTGTTCCATTTGCAGGCTGCTGATTCTCAGGTTGTCTCTGACTATGTCCGCTACTTCCTTCACCAGCATACGTGAGTGTTTCATTCTTCCCTCAATTGGACGAAAGTACATGACTTGATACCTATGTGATGTTCTATATATGAAGATAAAACAATCGTTTGCTTATGGTCTGCAGAATTCAGCTGGGGCAGCCTGCAACTGTTAAGGTTTCTGCCAACCTTATTAGGATGCTCGCATATAATAACAAGGTAATAGATTGCTTTAAAGCTTGCAGTTTAGTTTGGTTGTTTTACCAGCAACTTAAAGTAGTGGGGATGTTATTCCAATTTCTACTAAGATCGTTCCCATGTAGAGAATACATGCTCTGTCCAGTCACTAATAACTTTAATTTGGGGAGTTTAACCCTGGGATATTTGAAAACTTGCATATGTTAAGTTGCATTATGACTGAAGCTGAAAATTTTGGGGCCATAGATACATGTCAAACCTAGCATGCTAGTATATACGAATCTCTTGTTGATGGTTGTTCTCAAGTCTGGTCAACGCAAATTTTCAATGTTAGAAAGTTTCTGTTATATTGCTACTGTATGCAGTGCTCAAGAAGTATGTATTCTATTGGTTATGCATGCTACTATCTCAGTTTTGTGTACTCTGAATCATAGTCTATGTATCTTGCTTAATAGAGATGCATATCCAGTGTGTTATTGTATGGTTATTCCTTGGTTTGATTGGAATTGTCAACTGAGGCATTGTATGTCTTTTTTGAGCAGAACATGCTCCAAACTGGTTTAATCGTCGGAGGATGGGATAAATATGAAGGTGGGAAGATCTACGGGATCCCACTTGGTGGAACTGTTGTGGAGCAACCATTTGCAATTGGAGGTAAAAACCATATTGTTTTGCCTCTTATGATGGTTGGGTTATAACATAGATGTGTTGGATTTGATGATTTTTTGCTATTTTCTTACATGATACTTAGCTTCTACTAACAACTAATGAAATTCTGTGTATTCGTGTAGGATCTGGTTCGAGTTATCTTTATGGATTTTTCGATCAGGCATGGAAAGAAAACATGACCAAAGAAGAAGCTGAGGTAAGGCGGTTCAGATCATCATATCTCTGCATATGCAAAAACCCCACAAACCCTTTTTGTTGTAACTGGTCCTTGATATTGTATTTACTTCTTGTGTATTTGCAGGAACTTGTTGTGAAGGCAGTTTCACTAGCCATCGCCCGTGATGGAGCTAGTGGAGGGGTCGTACGGACAGTCATAGTAAGACATCTCTCTGGCTAATTTTCTCTTAAGCGAGACTTAGAATAATCACTTTAGTGGAACTTCGTTAAGAAACTGTTTTTGATGTTTTGAACAGATCAACTCAGAGGGAGTCAAAAGAAACTTTTACCCTGGTGATAAGTTGCAGCTTTGGCACGAGGAGTTGGAGCCCCAAAACTCACTCTTAGACATCTTAAACGCTGCTGGTCCTGAACCAATGGCCATGTGATATGCTAAACAACGATCATCATCTTGTTGGACAAATATCTTAGATAATGTTATTACCTTTTCAAATGTCGTACTCTAAAGACTCAATTCGAGGTTCTTTTGGGTTGGCCCGATCTGTCTATTTAAAATGGATATCTTGTTTGATATAGTTACGGTTTTAATTCATCTGTTCTTGAAAATGATTTAGTAGAAACTTGGTCATCTTTCCTGTCGATTTTCAGGTTCTTCTTTAACACGAGAAAAATAAAAAAAATTACGGCGAGTAAAACAATATACTATCTTCAACCTCGTATATGCTTTACACGTGGACGGACAATGGACACTTGAACTCTTAAATGTAGATTCTGTCGAGGAACTGGACAGAGTCGGAGAAATAGAGAAGGATGAATAATTGTCACAATCTCTTTGTCTATGGCAGTCTCCAGGAGCCCCAAGTTGTTCACGTACTTCTTGATCGTGTCCCTGACAGTGTCTCTGCCGTACTCCCTGGCTTGTGCGTCTCTCTCTCATTTGTTTTTAGATCCCATGAGAATTGGATTAACGGCGATTCTGGGATTTTTTCAGTCACAGGTTTAGAATCAAAGGTCGTGTCTATCCGACAATTTTACCGGACGGTACCAGAGAAGTCACAGGGAAGGTTCACAGATTATCACTGATTCCCTTTTTCACATTCTTCAGTTTGTTTGTGATGGAAAGATTAGGACCCGAATTTGAATCCAAAAGAAAACATTAAGACTATTGTTCTTGTGAGAATTCTATGTTCTATTATCGTGTATAGACGATTTTGCTTCTCTTTTTATTTTGCTAATTTATTTGGTTTGGAGGTTTCTCAGGACTTGAAAACTCCGTTGTTCTTGTGTAGGTGCTAAAGGGTATAACAGATGATGAACTTAAGATGTTAGATGAGTTTGAGGATGTTGAATATGACAGAAACGCTGTTGAAGTGGTGCTGATGGTAATTGCCTTATAGTCTTGATACAATGATACTTACATTCTCCAACGTTACGTCGATGTTAGATTACATTGTGATATGAACCTCTTGATGCTTTGTAATCTGCAGGATACTTCAGAGAAGATGCAAGTCGAAACATATGTTTGGAAGAAGAAAGATGATCCTGATCTTTATGGGGAATGGGATTTAGAGGTGAGAAATCTTTTATTATATCTTTCCTTGCTGCTTTTAGAATTAATCTTGTTCTTTGTAATACTGTTAAACTATGTCAGGAATGGAAACGACAGGACAAGGAAGATTTCGTTACAGCGACCAAGAAATTTCTGGAAGGGAGGAGATTACCAGAAGCAAAGACGAGGATGGACACATTCAAAACATTCTTTCAGCAGGATATTGAGAATGGGAGACCTCTGGATTCTTGATGCTCTCTCTGATCTAGCTGTGTTGAATTTGGTTCTCACAAGGCCATTGCTTTGAATAATACTGTTGAAAGATGCTTCTTGGCAAGTTATAACTTAGAAGAAACAGAACATGAATGTTCATGAATCTTGTGAAACTATTAGAGAGACATGAGTTGGTTTCCAATGTTATCATTGAAGAGTGACTTTCCTATGTTTACTGTAAAGGGCTTGTAAAACATTCTTCCTCCTGCTAATGTTAGGCCTTGGTGTTGTTTTTCGATCATCTTAACTAGTTACTTGCAGATAATCAAGACAACAGATTCAGCAACTTTTTTTAAAAAAAGAACAGATTCAACAACTTGTGAACTCGTATTGAAGGTTTGGTATGGTTTGCTTTGGTTCGGTCAGATTATTGGTAATTATGGGTCCAATTTAGTCCTAGTTCAGCCCAATATAGGCCCAAATCCATATATACCGCTTATTGTTCACCTAAGAAGCACGGAACGGCTGTTTGTCACGTTTTACGTAACGCAGACATACTTTCTTTTCTTTTGCTTCTTGGTTGATTTCTTCTATTCTATTCTTACTCCTGCCTATGAAATGGATTGGGACTGGATTGAATCCTTTTCCTTTGTTAGAGATAGAGGCGAGCTCGTAAGTCAAGGTAAAACGACCCGAAATCCCAGGAGCTAATCCAAAATCATTTTGGGAACGTTTCAATGGTGGGGACGTCATAGGGACAGTTTGAGAACGTCTCTATCCCGTTTTTAAAATTAGAGACGTTGAGTGGTTTTTGGGAACGGTTTGGTCTAAAGATGGGAACGTTTTTGAGACGTTTCATGTGTATTTTAGGAATCCTAAAGACAAAAATAAATACAATATAATTGGAGATTAAATTAATGGTGTAATACTCCATTCACTCACTAAGGAGAAACATGGTGAATCCAAACCGTACTCAGGATTTGGTTTACATCCACAACAATCTTCGTCTTTTATCAAGGAATTTCAATGATGATAATACCAAGATGTGGAATGTCGGTGGAGATTACTTTGATTCCATGGAAGGTGTAGGATTTTTGGACTTGGATGGTCTCACATTAGATGAACCGGATTTGGAAAATGAGTTGATTCAAGACAACGGATTACTTTTATCTTTTATTTAGTTGAGATTTATGTAAGATTTTAACTATTTTTATTGATATTTTATGAGACTTATATATATATATATATATATATATATATTACGTACTATGCCGTCCCCGATTCTATAAATTTTGAGTTTTGCCGTTTTAAGTCCCCGTACCCGTCTTGGTGTAACTTAGTTGTTACCACCTCCTGATTCTCCTCTTCCAATGAATGGTAGATCAATACAATTCTAGATTTGTCAAATCTTTTCCTCGCAGAATGGACTGTGTTGATGGCAAGAAACCTATCCATAGTGTTCTCTTAGGTTCCTTATAAAATAAGCATTTTCCATGTTTCTCTAATTGTATTATAGCTCATAACTTTGAATACCAATTTTCTTAAAGCAGTAAACTATGAGTTATGGACGTACAGAACAGTCACAATGGGTTTTTAGATTTCCAAGGCCTATGGTAATAATCTATTGCTGGATCTTGCTGTCTGCACTTTCTTCAAGTTGCTCAAGTAATGAGTATTCTAACTATCTTCAAGATCAGGTTCAGGAGATGATTTACACATGTATATATTATTGAGTGATTGCTTTGAATGTTGGTAAGTCTCAAGGTGCAGAGATCATGTGGCCTTTCCGTTTTATCAGATCTCGTTGCTGATTTAAGCTTTAAACGTTGACCAAAAGTGAGAGAGAATAACTCCTTGTTCCTCTCTCTCTCTCTCTCTAATGAATTTTGATTGGTTTTGGGAGGATTCCAAGATCATGCCTTTTGATTTTGCCGTACTTCGTTATGGATTATTCGTTGATAACATGTGAGCTCAATAATTAGGGCTACTTAGTTTAGAGAAAAATGTGCCTGTAATACTGTGCTGTGACTCTGTTATTATATTCACTAATTCAGATACTTATAGTAGCAATAGCTTGGGTTTAAAAAAGCATAGGATACTACTGTACATTGTTACTCTATATAGTTTAACAATCAGAGTTTCCACTTGATGATTGATAAGTACATTTCCGTAGGTACTCTTATCTTTTTTACACTATTTTAACCAATGCTAAGAACTCTAATTAGTTTATGTTAAGTCTCTGATTACTTGGCATATTATAACACATGGGTAGTTCCGGAAATAACGTTCTGTATGATTCATTGATAGAAATCATGAAGCTTTTGCTTTTGTTGTAACAAGGTCTCTTAACTGTCATGTGAAATAAGGAAGTGGTCAAAGTGTAAGTTAACCATTGAGCCACCATTACTTGGCTTAATCTTTCATTGACATGGTATTTTGGACTGATGTGAGTTTGATTTCTAAGGACTGATGTAGATACTGAAAACATAAGCTAAACCCTGCAAATGATTGCTTTTGTTTAGATGTCCTGTATCTAATCCTTCTTCAACTGACACATTCTCCTCCATGTTCATTTGTACGGTGTTAAGGATTTAACTTTTGAGACATTTTAAGATAGATTTAGTCTTGGAATTGCTCAGAATGGGAGATAGATGATGAAATGAAGAGATTCTGTGGTGAATCTGATTTTCTCACATTTATATGTTTAGACTTTCAACTACAGAAGATTTGGTTACAATGGATCTATTGATAAGCAATCAGTTTGAATACATCTTTGATTCATATAAGAGTATATAAAAATGAGAGCTTTTCAGTGATTTGGTCTGTTTCAATGATCCGTTTGTACATTCCATTATTCAAAAATCTCTCTATCTCTCACTCTTTTTCTCATTGAAGTTGCAGAGTACACAAGTTCAAATCCCCAATGGAAAAAGTGGGAACATGGGGGAAGAGGAAGAAGAATGGTTACAAAGCAACAAGCAAAATTTAAAACAAAAACTATCTGCACATTGGGCTGTGAGGTTGATGAGATGGAGTCCTAGGGATATCTGAAGGATGACGATAACTCATCACATCCTCACTCGTTGCATTGAACCTGCACTCCTGAGTGGTTAGGTACGCATCAGTCTTGTTTCCCTCCATTATCTTCAAAATGCTCTCGAACACAGCTACTTCACAAGGAATCCTTAATATACCAGCTTGTTGAAACCCAAACTCTTCTTCTGCTTCACGCAACAGCACATGGAATGCTTGGTGGCTAAGGTACTCTGTTGGTATCTTGTATCTCTTCTCTTCTTTCCCTACAGAGACAGCTAAGTAGCCTTTAGGAACGGCTGTTGTGTCTGTGAAAGATAATGTCCTCTTCAGAAATTTGATGCTCTTGCTTCCACTTCCACTTCCACTTCCACTTCCACTTCCACTTCCACTTCCGTTGTTGTTAATGTTGATGTTGCTGTTGCTGTTGTTGTCTTCTACGTTGTCAACTTTGTTGTTGTTGGCTTGTTTTGATGCGTGTGCGACTTTACGCCATTTCCTGAGGATCTGTTGAAGTTTAACAATGTCTCTGATTTTGTTTGACTTCTTGGCTTCCATAGTTGAAGAAGAAATGGCTCTGTTCTCTGTGTGTTGTCTGTCTACTTCTCTCTGTGTTGTGTTGTGTAATGATGGAGACATGGTGGGTTTTGGAGATTAGAGAGATATATAGAGGTGTGGATGACATTTGGGAATCTTGTTTTAATTATTTATTAGATTAGTACTTGATATATTGAGCTAATCATATGCTTTTGGGTTTCTTAATTACCAACTTGAAAACCTTTAGTTGGGGTACTACATCTTGTTTGACCTTCTTAACTTAATAATTCCTTATTAAGGCCATGTTTGTTTATGCTTTTGGGATTGCGTTTGAAATCGGCAATTAATAAACTCTATTCTAATAGACACTATTGCGTTTCAAATTATTAAAAATATTAATTTTAGAATTAGTTTACTTCTTATTATTTAAAAAATATTACTTCTGTCATTTCATCTTCATAATTGCTTACTTCTACAATTTTTCCAAACAGATTTCAGAAAATCACATACATATGTTTGATAAAATATGATATTAGTAAAAGAATAAAAAGGATGTTATTGGATTCGTACATTACAAAAATTTATCGACTTTTAATTATAGAAAGTACTGAAATTTTTTGAAACTTTACATATTTTTGCAAAATTTTAACGAGTTTTGTTAAGATTTTCAAAAAGTTTATGCAAATTTTTAATAAGTTATGCCTTGAAAATTTTACAGAGTTTTATTTTCTGTAGATTTTAAATTAGTTTTGAATATTCTTATATCCATAGATTTCATATACAAGACATCTTAAAAATGTTAAATAATATCTTATTCTACACTTTTATTTTTATAAATTCAATAAATTGTATTTAATGAAATTCAAAAATTATAATATTTTTTCCAAACTTAAAAGTACATCAATGAAGTGTTTTTTAATTTTTCTATTATTCTTATTATTTTCATATTTATTACTCTTGATTGTTATAACTTAAGAAAAATAATATTTATACATATATATATATAGTTAATGACTTTAAGAATACCTAGTCAAGATACAATACTTTTGAAAATTCCATTTTGTAAAGAAATAAATATAGAATCAACAAATCAATAACACAATATTTTAATTAAGTGACAATACGGGACTCTTCCATAAAATTTAAATAATACAAACTGTTTATAGATTTTAGAAAAACCTTGATTTAACAAAAATAGAATCCTAATAACTTTAAAATTCTTATAACTCTATTTAAACATAAACCAATAACACCCCGTAAAATATGAAACAAACATTAATATAAAAAAATACCTATTTGATTTTTTTAGATGATTGAGAGGTTCTAACTTTTAAAACCCGCTGATTCCAGCCGGTAGAGACCATGCATTATATTCAACAAAGATATCGGAGTCTCCAACACTAAAAATTGATATATACTATTCCCTTTTATCGTACATAGTCTGAGAAATCAGAAAAAAAAGAAGTAAATTTCTAATCAAACCCGTGATTCTTTAAACTTTTTGTACCAAACATAAGCTACTAAACCATCATCGTTTTGGTGACTTCAATTTACACCAAGTTTAAACTAAAGGAAATGATTTTATGTGTAAAGTTTACATTAAAATCTTAAAAAGGATAATTGTTTACTGATTGTAAAGTGGAAAAGTAGTTCTGTACAATTGTTGGAGATCATAGATACAAACAATATGAATATATGGCAAAAAGAAATAACTTAGAAAGTAAGAAAGAAAGTGAAGTGGAAGTGTTGTGGTAAGAGAGAGAGAAGGAAACAATAAACATGGGGAAGGCTTCAGTTTCCAAAGCAAACGACTTCACAGTTTAAACAGTTCACACGAATCTAAGGCATTGGGTCTCCTCTCTCACTTTCTCCAATTAGATACCTTTTTCGTATATTTAGGTTTAAAATTTGGGAAAACGACAAAATAAAGTTAACTTTTACCGACGAATCTAAGTTGTGCCAATGGAACATGGAGGACCGTGCCGGTAAAAGCCTTCTGTCTACACGTCATTGTTCGTGCGGTTTCGGTTTTTTATTGAACCACCCCATGTGAATTGTGAACTTCTTTTCTTTTTAGCTTTTCATTTTTTTATTTTATTTATACTGAGTGACATTTATATTTCTCTAGATCCGATCCGATCATTTTCATTTTCGATTTTAAAAAATACTTTTAACTGATCCATCGAGATAAAATTAGATTATTATAAGTTGGCATGTGGTTTTGTTCTAACAGTTTAAATGTTACCTCAAGGTTTATCTAACATTTATTTGTTTGATTTTTTATAAGATTATAGTAAACAACTACCGGTAGTTATGATGATCAAACTAACAACTTTAATACATATAGTTCAATTTTTCCTTTTTATAATTGTTAGATTAAATAAAAATTTTAGAGAATAAGTTTTAGATAATAAATTGTGTTTTGTTAATCTAGTGTTGAAAAATATATTATAGTAAGCAAAATCCCAATTTTTCTTTATAAAAGAAAATCTACTTTTTTTAGATAGCTTACATATTTTAGCTAATGATTAATGTTTCTGGAATTTGATTTTATCTTATTATAAGGAATTTATGTCTGAGTTTAAATTATGAATCAAATTTAATTGTTGAAAAATATAATAAGCATTTATATATAAATGAATATAGTCAGAATTAAATCTATTTGTGTGAATTTTCAGTTAACATTATGTATCTAAAAATGTGTATATGGGGTTTGAATTTGGGAATGCTTTGGTTTATGAAGATATAATTATAAATGGGGCTGTATGCAAATAATGATTGGTTACAACGACTTTATCATATGATTTGCATAATAATCGAATGGTTTAATTTGTTATGATATATATCAACAATAAAGTCGGCATAATATTGCATGAAATGCATAATAAAAAAGGTTGACGCCGATTTGATGCAAATTAAGAAACTTATTTCTAATACGTTATTCAATATAATAATTTTGTTGTTGTGAAAATTCAATATTCAATATTATAGTTAGCATTGAAGTTTTCAGACTGGCGATGGTTGCATATGCTGGTGATGAACTAGCGGAGAAGCAATGAATATATCACCAAAGATTACGCACAAAGCATACCATTGTTTAGTAACATTATTTTTGTCAGAATACTGGCTTCTACATATATATATATATAATAATGAAATTAATTTATGCTAGATTATAATATAAGTTTAAATTCGGTTTTTAATGGATTATAACTGGATAACAATAGCAAATGGCTATTCCGAGTGGCCGGCGGTAAATTCACTTAAGACAACCAGGAATCGAGTCATCCTGCCTACATTATGTAAGAATTTGGCTATTGGGTCAGCCAGTTGTGGTCAAATATAATTTGCCGTTGACAAAAAAAACTGGACAACAATATTTATTATATTATAATTAAGTTGAACTAGTCATATAATGTCTACACACTATATATAGTATGTTGTTGATAAGTTTGAAGAAAAACCTTAAGACATAAGTTTAAACTATCTTAAAATTAGGATAATTGTGATTGTATTTAAAATTTATCTAAATGTAATAGGTTTTCTAATCTTGTTAGGATTTGGTTTTAGAGCGTTTATATATTGATGTCGAGATTGTGACAATCAATTCTGAGAGACTAATACACATTGAGGTGTTTATACTATTAACTTAACTGACTGAGAAGTCATGAGTGAATTAGTTGAGTTTCAACCAAAGGAAAGAGGTGTTTCTTCATCGTCTATACAATGTCCAATGTTAACGGCTACAAACTATACAATTGGTCCATACACATGAATGTTTTATTTGAGGTACACAAAATTTGGATTGCTATTGAAACAAGAGCTAAGGGTGAGAAGAATAGCATGGAAAAAACACTTCTATTTCAATTTATACCAGGATCACTTATCCTACAAGTTGGTGATTTAGAGTCTCCAAGAGAAATTTGGGAGGCAATTAAATCTCAACATGTTAGAGCAGAGAGAGATAAGGAAGCTAGATTAGCAACCTTAATGGCTGAATTTTGAGAGATTGAAGATGAAAAAGAAAAATACATTAGATATTTTTGTTGGAAAACTATCCGAATTCACTTCTAAAACGGGCACACTAGGTGAAACTATTGCGGAATCAAAGGTTTTAATGAAGTTTCTCAATAGTTTACCAAGGAGAAAGTACATCACGATTATAGTTGTCCTTGAAAAAATCCTAGATTTGAAGAAAACAAGCTTTGAAGACATTGTAGGAAAGTTAAAAATCTATGAAGAAATGATTAATGAAGAAGAGCAATCATGATGAGGGAAAGTTGATGTATGCTAATATGGATTATCAAGAGTTTAGTGGTTATGGACGAGGTAGAGGACAAGGTGTTCGTGGACAAGGTAAAGGAAGAGGTCGTGGTCGAGGTTATGGTAGCAACGGTGAAAAGAAGAGAATTTTTCTCAAGTAGTTTGTTTTCAGTGTGACAAGAAAAAATATTTTGCGAGTCAATGTCCTGATAGATTACTCAAATTTCAAGAGGCTTATGAGAATGAAAGAGATGAGGATGAGGAGACTCAAGAGGGTGATGTACCATTTATGCATGAAGTAGTTTTACTCAATGAAAGTAATGTTAAGCCTAAGAAGTTTGAATCGAATGATAATAAGGTATGGTACTTGGACAATGGAGCTAGTAATTATATGTTGGGAGTTAAAGATTTCTTCTCCACTCTTGATGAAACAATCTCATAAAAGGTAAGGTTTGGAGATAATTCTGGTATTGACATAAAAAGAAGAGGTTTGATTTCTTCCTTTGTGCTAATGGAGAGAATAAAGTATTAACTAATGTGTATTATATACCGGGTTTGAAGAGCAATATATTTAGCCTTAGATAAACGACTGAATCAGGTTGTGAAATAAGGATAAAAGAAGGATATCTACATCTTTATGATCGAGAATAAAAGATGATGATTAAAGCCTTAAGGTCAAGAAAGAACCAACTCTACAAGGTTCACATGGAGGTCGATATAACGAAGTGTCCACAAATCAAAATCACTTGATGAAGCAACTAAATGGCATTCTAGGCTTGAACATGTTGGTGTTGGTACTATGAAGACAATGGTAACGAAGAGTTTGGTGAAAGGAATTCTGAAATTCACAATTGAGAAGGAACATTGTTCTTCATGTTTACTTGTTAAACAAGTTTAAAAAAAAATTACCGAGAGCTACTCTGTTTTGGGCAGAGAAAGTTTTAAGCTTGATTCATGGTGATTTGTGTAGACCTTTAACACCTTACACTCCAACAAATAACAAATACATCTTTGTTATTATTGATGATCATTTTCATTACATGTGGAGTACTATTTTAAAGGAGAAAGGGGAAGCTTTTGAGAAGTTAAAATCTCTTAAATCACAGAAAACCGGAATGAACATCAAGGTTTTACGAACGGGCAGAGGAGGAGAGTTCATCTCATGAATTCAAATTGTTTTGTGATGAAAACGGAATTCAAAGAAACATGACATCACCGTATACAACAAAATAGAGTTGTTGAAAGAAGGAATCGTACTTTGATAGATATGACTCGAAGTATTTTGAAGCACATGAGTTTACCGAGATACCTATGTGGAGAAGCTGTGAGACATGCTACATATCTCATTAGTAGAGTATCAACACGAGCTTTGAAATATCAGACTCCTTATGAAGCTTTCAATGGGAAGAAACCGAAACTTGAACATCTAAAAGTCTTAGGCTGTTTGGGGTATGCTAAAGTAGAAGGTTCTCGTCTAAATAAGTTAGATGATCGTTCACGTGTTTTGGTACATCTAGGTACATATCCTGGAACAAATCATGTCGTTTGTATGATCCTACAATACAGAAGATAGTTGTTAGCCGTGATGTTGTCTTTGATGAATACAAAAGTTGGAAGTGGAATAATTTAGGTGAAACGAGGACTAATGAATCTTGAAGTATTATAATGAGTGGAGATTATATATCAACAGAATACGAGCTTATTGATGAAAGCAATGAATAGATCATCAAAGAAAAGGGAGAGAATGTAACTGAGAATCAAGGGTTATCTCTTCAAAGATCTTTTAGATAGACAAAGAAGTCGAGCTACTTGGAGGATTTTGTTCTTCTTTGTGAATATGAGAGTTATAATCTCTTATTGCTTGTCAATGAAGAACCTTGTGATTTCGGAGAAGCAAGTGAGTCACAAGTATGGATTGATGCTTGTGAAGATGAGTTAAGCTTAATCCCAGGATACAAGACTTGGAATCTTATTGATCTACTTAGTGGAGTCAAACCTATTGGTCTGAAGTGGGTATTCCAAGTCAAAAGAAATTCATATGGTAGTATAAACAAACACAAAGCTAGACTAGTTACAAAAGACTATGTTCAAAGATATGGCATTGATTTCAAAGAGGTGTTTGCTCCAGTTGCTAGAATCGAAACTATAAGATTTATTTTTGCTTAGCAGCTACCAATAGATGGAAGATACACCATCTTAATGTTAAGACAACATTTTTATATGGAGAATTAAAAGAAGATGTATATGTCTTACAACCGAAAGGCTTGCAATCAAAGGAAAATAGAATAAGGTCTACAAGTTGAACAAAACTCTTTATGGATTAAAGCAAGCTCCAAGAGCATGAAATGCCAAATTGAACCAGATCCTTAAGGAGCTCAAATTCACTAGATATACAAAGGAAGCTTCTTTGTATCGAAAGGAAGTAAAAGGACAATTTCTTCTTGTTGTCGTATATGTAGATGACTTGTTGGTAACAAGCTTAAGTCAAAAGATGATCAACGAGTTGAAGAAAGGTATATCTTGTAAATTTGAGATGAGTGATCTTGGTAAATTAACATTATATCTTGGAAATTAGGTTATACAAGAATGACGAATGTATAACTTTGAGACAAGAGAGATATGCTAAGAAGATACTAGAAGAAGCCGAATTGAAGGCTTGTAATGCTTGTTACATACCAATGAAATCTGGTTCCAAGTTTTCGAAGTTTCGAGAAGAAAATAGTATCAATGAGAAACAATATCAGAAACTTTTTGGATGTTTACGATATTTGATTCATACACGATCGGATCTTTCTTTTAGTGTCAGTTTTTAAGTGGGTACTTGCAAGAACCTAAGGAGTCTCACATTTTAGCATTAAAGAAGGTTCTAAGGTATGTACAAGGAGCATTGTCTCATGGACTTAAGTTTTGTCGAGACAATAGAGGAGGCTTAATTGGTTATAGCGATGATATCTACAATGTTGATTTGGATGATGGGAAGAGTACAAACGGTCATATCTTCTACTACAATGAATTTCCGATAAGTTGGTGCTCTCAGAAACAAGAAACGGTAGCTTTATCATCGTGTGAAGCCGAGTTTATGGCTGCAACAAAAGCGATAAAACAAGTTATATGGCTCCAAGAACAACTAAGTGTAATAACCGAAGAAGAGAGTAAGAAAGTTTAGATTATGATCGACAACAAATCATCAATCTCTCTTACTAAGAATTCAGTATTTCATGTAAGCAATGAACAAATTGAAGTTGAACATGTTCCCGGTAATGAACAAATGCAGATATTCTTACTAAGGCTTTAGGAAAGAATAAGTTCAAAGAGACGAGAGAGTTCATAAGAGTTCAAGAGATCAACATCAAAGATCAAGTCAAGCTTAAGAGAAGAATGTTGTTGATAAGTTTGAAGAAAAACCTTAAGAAGTAAGTTTTCCTAAAGATAGTTTGAGTTATAAGTTATCTTAAGATTAAGATAATTGTGACTATATTTAAGAGTTATCTAAATTTAATGGATTTCCTAAATTTGTTAGAATTTGGTTTTAGAGTCTATATATTGATGTCGAAATTGTGACAATCAACTGTAATAGACTAATACAATTATTAGAGTTTATTCCAAAATTATTAATATAAGAGAGTTATTTTTCATTTGTTTTTTAAAGTTGTTTAATTTTTCTTTAAACTATATAATAAATTTAAATATAGTTTTAGGGTGTGGGTGGATTGAAGTTTGTATACATAATTTTTGACAAAATAAAATTTAAGTTGAGTTGATTTCGTTGATTGGAAATTTATCCTGATTATCTTACCATGGCAAAATTCGAATCATTTCATTGGCAAACAATTATCTGGAAAAAATAGTTTACACTGATTCACCGTAATTGTCTTTAACTAGCAAATGTCCATTTCTCCATTTACACTTGCTTTTGTAATACTATTACTATTTACTACAAGTGTGGATTTTCGAGCTTTTGTTATATCAATAAAACACAAATTATAAATCGAAATTTTAAATAATATTTTAGAGTTACATATTTATTTAGAATCAAACTTTAATAAACAAAATTGCATAGATGAACATTACATATTATTAAGGAATAATATCCCACATCAGAAGTTGGAATGATTCTCTCTAATATAGAATATGAACTTCCAATTCAAAACCAATTGACAATGAGTAAATATGTTTATATCTTATATATCTTAGAAATGGTCATTTCCAACTTTCGATGTGGGATATTATTCCTTAATACCTATTTGGTTAAACTATTTTTCTAATGTGAACTTTCTCTGGTTAGTAGGAAAAATATTTATGATATTATATAAAGCAAAAAATGAATGTATAGAGTTAAAAAAAAACGAGTGGGTCAACTACTAGAAGAAAGAATCGTCCACCGTTTATGTGTACCAATATATTGCCCGTTGCAACTGCTATCCACGAGACCATTATAAGCCACCAATCCACCATATACAATTATTTAACTATTCATCTCTTAATCATTAATTCGCATAGTGGACCGTACAACATGGCCTCATTCACAATTACACGTTCTTCTCTTTTTTTGTAACTACTCTTTAATTAATTACTTTAGCTAGAGTTTAGTTGCTTTAAATTCAAATGATTAATTACTTACTTAATCATTTATTACAAACAACCATCATTCTATTTTTGGGAGGTAGTAGGTTTATATATAATTCCGTACAAAGAAAAAAAAAATTAATGAAAATTATGAGTTTAATGTTGTAATTAAAGTGGTACTAACCACCACCATAAAGAAACAAATATAAATGATTGAACCGGTATGAATTATTGAGAAAATGTACCTTAATTAAATTTGGAAAACTAGCTGGCTTTTATTCTCTGATCTTTCTACGTGCCACAAATCAATTATGATTTTTCATGATTGTTATTGGTTTATGATGAATATTCGAGAATAATTGTATAAAATCTCTTTATTATATTGATGCACTTTCCAATTTCCGTTCTTTTTCTTTAACTTGTAGATCGATCCATTTTGGCTTTGATTGATCTGATTTCCGATGTCTATGAGATTTGATTTGCTGTTTTACGAAAATGGATAAATAATAAGGTATCAAAAATAATAATAATGGATCTATAGTAACAACTCATCAGCATAGACCATCCTTATAACATATGCTTCCTATACTGTTATGCAAGTTGGCCATTAAAATCTTTATTTGCTATGATTTGTATGTAAATTGATATTTTATTGTCACTAAAACGTGATCTATAACTGAGTTACGCGACTACATAAAACCGAATTCTACTAAAAAATCAGAGAAATGAATATTTAACTATTTGACTAAATATATTTTTCGCAAATTGAAATCTGTATCAATGATGAGGAAATCAACAGGAGATGTAATTATCCACCAAATTTTGCTTGCTAAACAATTTTAGCTTTGATCATAGATATATGTATCCAGTACCATCTCAATGAAAAAAGTAGACCTTGAAGGTAAAAAAGTAGAAGCATATTTCAATGGATATTGAAAACTCACATAAGTCTAATTTTGCATCACTCAGGCCCAATTAGACTAGCTAGTCTTCTACTGCACGTTATATAGACGTGTGTCAAGTCTCAAAAAGAAACTATAAAAATACGTGATTATGATGATTACACCCAAAAAATATGGACCAAGCAAAATCCGAAATATATCGATGACCTTAGTTAAGACCATAACCGATTTACCTTTATATTAGAAAAGTGTCAATATCCAATTCTTCAGTGAGGTTTATCTTCAAGTTTTCCTCTTTTTCATCTTTCTTACCGTGACGTTTTTGTCTTTTCATATGACCAAAGTTTCTCATCATACTTGTATACTATTGAAATCACATCGATTGTAGATTTTGGTTCCTTGTGATTCATTCAAGATATCAAAAAGATTAATCATATAGATCGATTTAAGATTACGCCAATATACTTGACTCAATTTAGGTGTTTTTATTTGTTTATGCTATACATACATAATACATTATTCAACATGAACAACAAAGATAATGTCTCTCTCTC
>JAKUCM010004010.1:0-12757 GCA_023374145.1 Lepidium sativum
GAATTTGTGGTCAAAAGTCTTATGTCTGAAGATGTGAAAGTTAAGAATTAGCTGTTTCATTTTCTGTGGCTTTGCTGTTTTTCATCATCTTTTACGTTTTTATTCATACTTTAAAGTTTCTAATTCGACCTTATTATTCTCTGTTTCTTTCACATAATTAAACTCAAATTACACGATTTGATAACTAAACTTTTAACATAATTTGAGGATGAAATCAGCTGAAATGATCGAATGAGATTTTCAACATATAAACTGATTGTTTTTAAAACAAAAAAAAAGGAAGAGAAAGCAAGAAAAGAAGCGACGTTAAGAGGTGGGACCAAAGTGAGTAGGATCCAATGGACTTGCTGTTTAACTCATTCCTCATGCCACCGCCACATTTTCATTACCACTACACTTTTATCTTATTTTCTGACTATTCCTCATTCTTTTTTTTTTTTCCTTTTCTTCTGTTGTTCTCATTCATATTATACTTTTCATTTATGAATATTCATATTATCTACACGACATTATATTCATAAAGTTGATTTATCTCCCAAACTTATATAATGGTTTCTGGTAATGCCATATATATATATAAATACTCTATCTGCTTTAAAATATAAAGGGTTTTAATCGAAAACACAAATATTAAAAAGTAATATATTATTTTCTAAAAATAATTTAATATTTAATTTAAATATAATTTAATTGATCATAGAGAATTCTACAGAATATTGAAAGTCAAAAATATCAACTTCATTAAATTATACATAGAATTATGCAACACACTTTATAAATTTAAACAAAATAAAATATTTTGAATATATTACATTGAAACGGAGAAAGTAAGTCATGAGAATTAAAGCTCATACAATATATGAGATATATTAACAAAAAATAAAACACTGGTAGAAACTAAATTAAATTGTACTAACATTCATATTCCTATTTAGCTAAGATTTTTACGCAACTTATTTCCATAATTGAAATTCTGAAATTATCTAACTTTGTCGTGATTCTACAGAAAATTACATATAAAGAAGAAGTAAAATATTTTACGTAGATCAATTAAGCGAGGAGAAACAATCAAAACATGACAAAAAGTAGTACAAAGTAAACTTAAGATTTCAAAGAATTTATGGGTTTGATTTCTCTATTATGCCAAACTAAAATATAATCACAACATTGGTGATGTGTTTTTTTTTTTAACAAAAGGTATACAATTTTTAAATGTTTTTACATTAATCAAATATTCACGTTGTCATGTTAAAAAAATATGTTAGCTTCTTGACCAATAAAATGCTAGCTTTAATCAAAAAATACAAAAAATCATTTAATTTGCATAATTTTATCTTGTCAACAAGAAATACTGATCTATAATTCATTTTCTAAATTTCTAACAATATTATATGAAAAACAATCAATATGCGATCCAGAAATCTCTTCCTAGACTATTGATAATATTATATGGGAGATTGTAATTATATAGAATCCAACTTCAGTTGGACAAAGACTTATCTCCAAAACTGTATGAAACTATTTTTTTTTTTTACCATCTTACTTTTTTTTTTGTCAAATGTCTTACTATTTCGTTATTTCAATATTTATGAAACATACTAAAATTAAGTCAATTTTATTGACTAAATGGCTACACTGAATTTTTAAACTAGAATAATCTAGAAATAAAATGTTCATTGTCTTTGACGTCAAACGTATAAACGTCGGTAGGTTGGATGTGATGTTATCATCTCCTCCAATTGACTATTTGTACCATTTTTGGCCTACAATTGAAATGATAAACTTCAGAAATTTACGAAAGAAGAATAACAAAACGAATTAATTAATATAATCTTGTAATGGAATTTACGGTTTCATTTATCATTTCTTTATGTCAATTCTTGGAGTTTGATTTTAGTGGCTAATTGTGTATACCGTTTATTTAGTTTCGTGAAACGTGTCTAGTCATATCATTAATCTGGTCTACCAAAACATGATTAGTCAAAACATGTATCTGATTACGACTAAATGCAATCTAATATATATCCAATCATCGACACGTATGACTTATGTAGTCATTAAATAGACTATAAATGAGAAACTGGCAATAGGGAAAACAAAATAACAAAACAAGAGATCAAATGTAATCTTTGAAAAAAATACATTTTTTTGGTAGAAGTGGCTATATTATTGATCTTCATACATGAAAATTCTAGAAAATACGTATACAAGTTTCTTCACATTTTTTTCTATTTAAATAGAAAATAATTTTAACTAATAAGTTAAATATGTACATAATTTTTGGAATTTTTGAATCCTACTAAAAAAACTAATATTTGTGCTATTTTTTTTTGTTAACGACAATATCATATAAAAGTGCGAAAAGCACGATCAGAATTGCTTACAATTAACTATAACATTGCTCTCTAACAAACCTGGCTAGAGTATCAGCCATATAATTGAGATTACGAGGAATTACTGAAAACGTAAAAGATGAAAACAAGGAAGTTAACCGTGTGAAGTCTTCCTGATATGGGAGAAAAGCTGGTCAATCCCCCAGTTTGTCCACGACCTCCAACAATGTCTCAGAGTCTGTCGACATCTCTACCTCCAAACCTTGGATTGCCAACAGTGATTCCATGGCCCAAAGAATAGCTTTTATCTCCGCATGTAGAGCCGTTAAACTCCGATTGACACATCAAACACCCATACAAACACCCTATACCAAATTTGGAAAGTCGAACCATCCTAACCCCGTATGAAGGTCCGTAATCTTTCAGGAAGCGTCCAAGAAACACATGATCCTCGTGAACCCTGAATTGGCTGTAGAAGAGAAAATCCATGAGGATTTCCTTATAGAGGTTTTGCCCGATGGACAATACCGAGGAACTGCTAGTTGGGCACGAGCCCATGACCATCCTCATATTCCGCTATCGACCTTGTTATAATACTACGAGGGTCTATGACTATATTCGAGAAGCAATGTTCGTCCCTGGCCTTCCAAATATTCCAGATTAGCCAAGGAAAATATTTGTAATCGCCACACTCCGGTAGCCGCCAAAATAAGTAATCTAAGTTATACCAGATTGGTTTCCCTGGGAAAATATGTATCACAAATGGGATACCCAATACGGCCCATGTATGTATAGCCGAAGGACACTGGAAGAAAACATGATTAATAGACTCACTCTCCACCTCGCATCTGAAATACCTTGGATCAAAATTAATACCCCGATCCTTCAGATTCTTGTTAACTGCCACACAGCCCGATAAAATTTGCCACAAAAAAATGACAAATCTTGTTTGGGGCAGTAATTTTCCACACCTTTTTGTATAACACCTGGAAATTTGGACCAGAACAGCCCACATGTAGCGAAAATGTTTCCTGAGTATGGTACGAGAGAGAGATAGAATACCGTCCTATCTTGGTGAAGTGTCAACCCCATTAATCAGGGCGCGACCGCCTTGGGATCGGAATACCCAATATAAGTTGGACATCAATAAGATCAAAGTATTGATGAACCAAAATCTCCTTCCATGATCCTGACCGTTGGTCAATAAATTGATCCACTGTAAGGTTGGGAAACAATGTAAATGGCATCTTTAGCGCCGGACGAGGTATAATATTCGGGATCCATGGATCTTCCCATACTTTGATCTTCATCCCATCCCCTATCTTCCTAATCACACCTTTCAATACCAAAGATCTGGCCGAGATTATACTCCTCCATCGGTAGGATTGATTAGCCCTCGATTTAGCCGTCAACAATCATGTATCCTTAAAGTATCGGCCTTTCAAAAACGCGACTCAAAAGTGACTCTGGGTTTTCAAGAAGCCACCAAAGTTGTTTCACGAACAAGGCCGAATTAAAATCCTCCAATACTTGAAACCCTAATCCACCTTCTGACTTTGTTCTACATATGTTCTTCCATTTTTGCCAATGAATACCCTTTGATGTTCATGTGTTAGACCACTAAAAATCCGCAATTGCTGCATTTAACTGGTGGACAACCATCTTTGGAAGACGGTAACAGGACATCACATATGTAGGCAGAGTTGTAAGGACTGATTTTATCAAAACCTTCTTTCCTGTTTTTGATAAAAATTTAGACGACCAACGATTTATCTTGTCCCTAAGTTTTTCTCGAACGAAAGCGAAAACCTTCGTTTTCACCCCACCAATATTCTCAGGTAACCCTAAATAAGACCCCATTCCACCCACATTATTGAGCCTTAGAGTTTGTTGTAACTCCACTCTATCACAATATGATAACCCCTTACCAAACTGAATAGACGACTTCGCAAAGTTAATTAAATGACCAGAGATATGCTCATATTCCTGAAGTATCCTCAAAAATTGCTATGTTTCTTCTTTTGATGATTTGCAAAAGAAAATACTATCATCCGCAAATAGCAAATGTGTCATATATGAGCTAATTCGAGCAATGGAGATACCCGTAATTAATCCCCACTGTTCTGCACCTTGTAACTTTGAAATTAACACCTCCGTGCATAGTATAAAAATATAAGGCGATAAAAGATCCCCCTGCCTTAGTCCGCGTTTTGGCTTAATACATCCCCCAGGGACCCCATTTATCAGTACAGAATATTCCACACTTGTAATACAATAAATGATACATCATATCCATGCTTCACTGAACCCCAGCTTCCGAAACAAGATCTCAACAAAGTTCCATTATACTCTATTGTAGGCTTTACTCATATTCGTCTTTATTACAATATATTTGCCCTTTACTGAATTATTTGTCAGAAGAGCATGAAACATCTCCTGGACTAGTAATATGTTATCTGAGATTTGTCTCCCAGCTACAAACGCGGATTGCGTCTCTGATACTAATTTGGGTAACACACGTCGTAACCGCAGACACATTACCTTAGATATGATTTTGTATGCAATATTGCATAAACTAATTGGTCAAAATTCCATCATCTGTGTCGGCCAAGAAACATTTGGAATCAGACATATATTTGTCCTATTTAAACTATACTCAAAATTACCATGACTAAGAAAATTATTAACCAAAATAACCAGATCATCCTTTACCAAGTCCCAAGCCTCTTGAAAAAATAAAGTCGTCATCCCATCGGGCCCGTGTGCTTTACTCGGGTTCATCAAGAACAGAGCTTGTCGAACTTCCTCGGTATTAGCTTTCCGCATTAAAACTTGATTATCTATCTCATTAATTTTGAACTCTAATTCATCGAAAACCATAGTGGAATCTCCAATAATGGAGAAGAGATGGGAAAAAGACGTTGCCTCTAGGAGAATATCATCCTCCTTTGAGACCCAAACATCCTCCCTCGAATAAAGGCCAATAATTCTTTTTTGCGCTCTCCTTTGCTTCGTTTGGGCATGGAAAAACTTTGTATTTTCATCCCCTTCCCGCAACCATTTAATTCTACTTTTTTGTTTCCAATAAACCTCCTTTTCGCCATAAGCTTGTCGGAGGTCCTGTGTAACTTGCAAAATCCTCTCTGGGTTCGTAGGAACTCCAATTCTGTTTTAAACTATTTATGTTCTGTCGACCAGGCAAAATAGGGTTCCACTTCCAGTGTGAAATTTCTCGCCGATAATTCCTCAATTTATCGTTAAAAGTAAACTTTCGTCTACTTGGTTGGCCCACCCAACTTTTCCGGATTATGTCATTTAAGTCCGGTTTTCCGACCCATCGTTTGTCAAAAATAAATGGACTTTTCTTTGGAAAATTAATCAACCCACAATCATGTAACATCTTATTAAAGGCTCGAAAGGTCGACGCGGGGCTCAAATACCCTCCAAACTTTTCATGATTACTAGCCAAGGCTCTAGCCGTTGTATCCCCATTCTAGTTAACCGTTCCCACACATAATCTCTTTTATGTTGTATCAGTTCACCATAAATAAACGTAATGAAAGATTTTACCTATCAATTCTGAAGTTATATCTATCATATTTTTATCTTTATGATTTATAGTAACTTTCAAATCTTCTTGGTAAACCTCCACTTGTACCAATCGGTTCAACCGTAGTTAACAAATTGTAACCAAAATAACTCTAATTTTTTTCCTTAAAAAAAAATTATTTTTAGTTTCAGAAAGTAATAAAAATTCCGGCTTAAACTGTTTCCAAACATCTCGCAAATAACTAATTGAAACCTTTTTACCAATCCTTTGGCAATTCCAACAAAGGATATTAATCATGAAATAAAAAATTAAAATTTCATCAGACTCCTTATCCCTATTTGTTCCCTCCTTATCTAACACTTGCTTTGGTGTTTTCCTTGGCGGCGTAGCTTTCATTGCGAAAGACTTTTTAAAACTCACACCTCTAATTGGTGTATTGGTTTGAGATATCGGCTTACTTGGAACTGGTAGACGTTTCACTTGCTTAGCAACACGACACTTTTGCAAAGTCTGGGTGAACTCTGTATTAATCTTCTCTCGATCAGCTTCTGTTATGTTTTGCACATCTACCATTGCTGCTCGAAAATGTAGTTCATCGAGTAGGTCATCCTCTGAGTATGAGAGAGTAATATCCTGCTCATTATCAACATCTCACGCCTCCAGATCTTTCTCATCCTCATTCGGAGACGTCACTGTCTCAGTATCAGCAGCGACAGTGTTGTCATCAGCTTTAATCGAGTTTGCCACAACTCCTGCTTCGTCCACACTTGGAATCAGACCTGTTTGTTGGGCCTCAGTTTCCCCAATCGCTCCAAAATCCCCATTATGTCGATGACCATCTTGGAATAATGGCTTTCGGACCTGCCTCATTTCGAAAAACAAAACGAATGCACCAGTATTAATCCATGGCCATATTTGGATTGAACATTGGTCAGAAATAAACTGAATAATATTAGAGAGTTGTTTTGACCATACCAATTTCGCAGTTACCTTTTTTGCTCTCAAGTGAGGCAATCCACGAACACGCCTAGTATCACTCTAGCCAGCATTGTTCATGTTATTTGCCTTCGAGGATCCAGCCATTACAGCCCATTTGTAACTCTTAGTCCTCCGATCTGCCATTTGTTTCCCATTATCTCCATTCCCAAGTCCCGCAGCAACCGGTTTTGACTTATAACAGTTACCTGTATCGTTAGTCATCTGATGGCAAAGACCACAAAAACCCAATAATCTTCTATAATCCAACAAGATCCTCGATTATTTCCCTTCTTCAAATTCTAAAACAGAGGAAAAAATTAAAGGTTTGCAACACGATACCTCCACCAGAACCGTACCTTTTTGTACGTCGATGGCAATCACACTTCCAGATTCAGGCACTAGTTTGTAGACTTCTTCTACCCTGTGTCCAATCCATAACTCTCAACAAAACCATTTTTCCAATTTTCGAATCCAAATTATCTTACCAAACCCTACCAGCCGCCTTGTTTGGAAATACATAGGTATTGGCTAATTCTACAAACATCCTAAGATTCAAGCAAAATCAGAGATCTAACGGGAATAACGGGAATATCGATAGATGAGCTGAAAATATGTCGAAGCCCTCCCCACTTACCGATCATGTCCCTGGAGTCGCACCGCACAACCTCCGCCGCCACCTCTCTTAGGGTTTCGAAATCCAAATGAGAGTTACCCCTGAGACAGATCTGCCTCCTGATGGAGATAATCCTCGCCAGAGCACCGTGTAAATCGCCCGTCAGAATCACCTGAAACCACCCTCGGAAAATGCTACCAGAGAAACTCCCTATGCTCACCGGAAATCGTCTTTTTTCTTTCGTAGATTTTTGTGCTATTAGTATAAATCATCGGAAACTACTATTTATGCTATTAGTATAAATCAGGTGTTGTTTTTTGGGAATTATTGGAAGTTGGTTGGAGACTATATAAGATCATTCTCCAGGTGGCCAGTCTTATATGTGAGATTTTGAGTAAAAGATTAAGGAGATTTGACAAAAACTAAAGATATTTGTGACATAAGTAAAGAGAAGGTTCTTGAGAGATGGATAGAGAAAAAAAGAGCCGAGAAAGAGATGAGAGTATGAAGAAGAGTTTTCTTTCTCTTGCTTGATTGAACATAAGCTTTTAGATCATATTTATAGAACAATCTAAAACTCCTATGTATAGTAAGTTAGACACTCTAGATGATAGTGTAAGGCCTAAAACTAGAAATTTCTACTAATGGTAATTAGTCTTTAGGAAATCATAGGAAGCTTCTTTCCTTCTTAGCTTCCAACGTTCCTCTTCACATGTCTCAAGAGAGACATGTGATTTTGCTTCCTCCAAGACTTGAGGCTTCCAACGGTCACATTCAAATTGATTCATTCAATCAATAAACCTTGTTTCTTTCTCAAGTCTTAGGTTTAATATTATCTCTTTATACAACTTCCAATATATATCAACTGCACCCCTTTGTTTTAGTCTGTTGATTTACGGACCCAAAAATCTGTCACTCTTACAATCTTTATTGCTTGCCATTCTTAGATTTTGTTTTTTTTCCTGGTTTTTCTTGTTTAAGCATTAATGCCCTGAAGTTTGTTTCGTCAGGATCTAAGGCCCATTTAAAGTGGATTTGAACCCTGGAATGCTAAAGAACAGTTTCATAAATATGCTCTGAATTAAGCTACTTGTTGTTTGTTGTAATTGGTGGTTAAATTAGCACTTCAGGTTCAGTTTTGTTAAATTCATTGAAATCACTTAGTTTCTCAATAATGATTTCATATATTTAAAGTTCCTTCATTGTTAATTTCTTGTAAGATTTCACTTTCCATTATGCATACACATTGGGTATAAACTGAAACCACTTCCCTCATAACCATAAGCTTAAAGAGTCTTTTGATTAACTAAAATGAAACGATGGATTTTCTGAAGTTGACACTTTCAGTTTGCTTTGGTTTTGGAACTTGAGTGTTTGTCTTCTCTTTCTTTTGTCTCCTTCTCCTTCTCCTTGTTCTTCTCCTTCTCGTTAAGGTTGTCAATAGTATGCTTCAATCCAATGTAATATAACAATGCTCCGATCAACGTCAAGTTCTGCAAATCAATCACAGTCTTTGTTTATCACTTAAACTTGTAAGTAATTAATCAATGTGTTGACTTTTTAAGCAATAACAAAAGCTTAACCTGAGTGAAGTCAGTCAAGTTGGTTGGGAAAGGAATAACAGTTGATAGAGTTTGCGTTACGAGCTGAATCAACAAAACATGTTATGATCAGAATTAGAAAAGGATCAAGAAATTGATCAAAAAAGAGAATTTTGTTAGTACCAAGAAGTAAGCAGGAACGGATTGTCCAAAGATAAACCATAAAGCTGCAGTTCCTTTTGCACTTATAAGTGAGAACTCGAGAAGGCGAACATCGAATGCAACCACTTGCATTCCAGTATAAAATGTGAGAACCTTAGAACCAAGTTTGGTCAAGGTGTTCACTGCTGGTCCTAATGTCTTCTCAAGTGGACCACCATCACCAAAATGATCAGCGTACCTAAATAGAGTTGAGTGTCAATACTTGTGAATTCGAGTATCTAGGTAACTAAACAGAGGATTTAAGAATTCTTACTCTTGGATTGCAGAGATGATAAAGACAAGAGCAAACGCCATTCTCCCAAAGAATGCAATTGCTGGCATTGACCTTGTTAAGCTTGTGCCTAGTATGCTCTTGACGTTTGACATTACTTAAGATTTTGTTCTTAATGTCAAATATGTGCTACAACATTTGGATAGAAGAAGAAATAGCATAATCGAATCAAAATCTGAATGTGTAGAATAGAAGAATCAAAAGTATAACAGAGAAATAAAGGGTTTAGATGAGTTTTATGTTCAGGAATTTAGATATAGAACTTGTATAATTTATTATGTTCCAAAATCCAGACTCAGAAATCAAATCTGAACTAATCTGAAACAAAAATTGCATGATGATTGACGCAAAGATACTTACTTGTTACAAAGCAAACTATGAACGATGAAGGATCCGGTAGAATTAAAGCTTCAATGGATCTGTCGTATAAAAAGTAAATAAATAGAAAGAATTAATGTAATTTGTGATGGATAAAAGACAAGCATCCATTGACGAAGAAGAAGTTTGGTTTGGTCATTTCAGTCCTAATAAACAAAGACTAGCAATTTGTCTTAGATAAAAGCCTTTAAAATTTGTTCATAAAGTGATTTACATGTTTTCTGATCATGATTTGGGCATTTGAAAAGTCAACGTTTACAGTTGTATTTTTATAATTAACTAACTACTAATTAAATTGTAACATGATAGAGGTGCGTAGTGCATAACATAAGAATAATATTGAATATCAAACAAATGATCTAAAAGAAGTATTTAATAAAATAATGTCATTATTGGTTTTAGTGGCTTTCACATGATATGGTATCCTTTGGAATATGAAAATATATTAACCAGAGTGATTACGCCTAATCATCATTAGAAAAAGTAAAATCCTAATAAGCTACCAAGTAACCAATCCTATGAAAATTAATTTTAAAACCATGGTGAAAGTTTTAATCACACACTTACAAAGGGAACAATAAGTCAATAAACCATTCCCATCGAGAAATATTAGTATATAATAGAAAGCGTGTTTATTTAAGCAAAAGATGATATGTATGAACGAAATAATAACTAGGTGTAATATCTAATATTAATTGATGATTAATTAAGAAAATGCACACTAGTATTAATGTAAGCATGCGTTTAATGCGGTATTTGTCTTCTTACCAAATTACATAAAATAACCATTGATGTCAATAGAATAAACAATTCAAAATCATGTATATCAAAGATTACGATATTGGATCAAAATATTTCTTACAACTTTACAATATACGAAAAAGATTTCACATGAATTTGAAGTGATATATTTACCGTCAAATGTTCTCTCCCCTTTTGATTATTGAGTCTTCTTTGTCACCAAAGTAAATACACATCTCTCTACGAGCTCTGATCTCTATCTTCATCTTATTATTGGGAGCTACAAAATCAATCAATAGTTTCTTTAACCTTAAGAGCTACAAATGCTTTGGTTTTATTTTGAATTTTGTTTGACAAGTGTCCATACTCTTGCCAAGTTATAGCCAAGTGTCTATTGCCTGAGACAAGTGTCAAGAGAGCCATTTTTTGTCTGTGATGAAATAGAACGACTTACATAATACTCATAAACATATGTGTAAAATAAATTGAGGACATGTAATTAATCGTTGTTCTTGATGTAATTAATCATAATTTTCTTAACTATATATAAGATTAAATAGAGTAAAACACATTGCTTAGAACGTGCGTCCACTCTTTTCTCCAAAAGAAGACCAAATCTTCGATTTCATTATCTTTTCATCACCAAACCCAACTCGTTCCCAACTTTTGTTTTTCTATTTGGATCATCATCATCCTCTAGTTTAATTTTCAGGGTTCAAAGTAAGAATTGAAGATGGATGTTGTGCAAAAAAAAGTGAACAAATTGGGAAGAAAAATTGCTTCTGTTCCTCATATCGAAATTATTGGAAGATCTCTCTTTGCCTCCTCCTTCTTCCTCTCTGCTTGGCAAGAGTAAGACTCATTATTACTCTTCTTACTTAAAATTCCAATAAATTCAAAGTGAGGTTATAGGGTTCTCATTTATTGGTCAAAGGTTTCTGATTTATAGAATTCATATATAGAAACGATCTGAGATGGTTTATGATTGAATAATTTCCAAGACATTAGAATACTCTTCTGTTTTGTCAAGGAGACTATTGATACTTCTTTGTTGTATTTAGTTACATGGAGCTTAGATCCAATTGGGAAGGAGGAGATGATTATTGGAAACCAAATTTGGGTTATTCAGGAGATCAAATTAAGCATCTTATGACACTTAGTATCATAGTGAGGACACTTGGTGGACTTGTCTTCATCTATGGCAGCTTCTTTGGAGCTCTCCTCCTGGTACTAACACTCACTTCTTCTCCTATATTGATATCTCTCTGCTTTATTTGAATCACTTATCGATCTTATGGTTGCATGTAGCTTATGTACCAAGGCATTGCTACAATGATCCATCATGATTTCTATAATCATCGTATCGACAGTGAGGAATTTGGACTGCTCTATATAAAATTCAAAAGAGTAATAACAGTCTCTACTCCTTCTTTTACATAAACTCTTTGGTTTCTTAATAAGCTCATGCTTTATCTTGTTTCGTTAGGTTTTGAACGAAACGTTGTCGTACGACGCAGCATACAATTTCTATAAATCAGACTTTGACCAGCAACAAATCGAGCAAGTCAAATCAAAATTCCGTGAGGTGAGTTTGTTTGGGACCTATATGTAATGAGTGTACATAGTTTTCGAAATCTGTCTGAAGATTTGAGTTAATGTGTGTGTTGTGTAGCTTGCGGATCACGCAATGACAAACCCTGCTTTGTTTGGACACAATAATGAGTTTGTTCGAGGACTCTTAAGCTTCATCAAGGGATTGGCCATAGTAGGAGCATTGCTCTTTTTCTTGGATATGAAGCATCGACTTAACAAAGCCAAGAAGCAATCCAAACTTAAAACTGATTGAAACTAAAAGTAATCTCAAATGTATTATCGTTATAACAGTTTTAATCCAGATCAACTTTTTTATTATTTCTTCAGTTATGATTATGAGAAGTAATGCTATAATAATAATGTAGCATAATAGTTATCGAGGATGTTCATCAATTTAAATATATATTCAGACAAAGGTGACAAGATTTATTTATAATAAGTTTTTATTATTACAGAAATTTGACCACATTTGAACAACTGTTCACGTTCTATGCTTCTTAGCAAGGAAAAAACATTTTCTTAAGCAAAACCAAATAA